>JALIZH010028544.1:0-20914 GCA_030522465.1 Rhipicephalus appendiculatus | reverse complement strand
CTATAAGAGCCAAATCCGGATTGTACGCCTGAATACCGGCGATAGTGGGCTATCATAGATTTTAGCCGCAATATAGATTTCAGAGATTTTGGTGACCTGTGTACAGTGGCAAAACATTGTTGGCGAAGGCGCAGGCCCGACCATATTTCAGTAGTAAAAGACAAACCACCCAGAGGTCGAAATTTAGTTGTGGCGCGGCAGTAGTGCACGAGTCTACAACGAACACGTTGCCGTGAGAATTTTTCGAAACGGTGCCGTAATAGCGGAGTTACACACGTTTGATGATCGAAACGCCGCGATCTCTCGTTTCACTGTTTGCTTCGCTACCCTCTGTTCGTCTGCCGGTCTCCTTTCCAGAAGCCGCTTTGCCCTTCTCGTGGAGTGCCCCATCCCAGTCTTCCGTGATATGCGTCATCGCGACGTGCTCTTCGAAACAATGTCCACTTCCGGATACCGCGACTTCGTCAATTTCGCGCTTCTCGGCTACCCGTTGTTGTTGCCATGCGGGCCCGTGCTCCGCCGAATCGTGTCGGTATGGACTCTGTGTTGGTAGTTGCCTTACAGGCCGCAACTGCCGATTCGCAAACGCGCACATACAGGCAACACGACGAAAAAGAGCAAGGAGCGCGGGCAGCTGCTTGCAGACTAGCCGGAAGTCGTAGGTTCTTGTTCGACCAATCGTAGCATCGATTGTAGACAACATCACAGGCGCAACATGCTGACGTCGCAAACATCACCGGGAAGGCCGGGAAGGCCCGGAGAGGAGAAAAGATTGTTTCTTGGAATTCGCGGGGCGCCCGCGGCTCGTAGCAATGCCATGTGTGACGTCGTTGATCATGGCGGCATTGTGAACTCGATGCACGCGTTTACTCGAAATGTTTCAAAAAATATCGGATGTACTGACACGAACATTAAATATTTTCGGCTTGTTACTGTAAATAAAAACAAGGGTGCCCAGAACTGTAAAAACAGTGTCGTATTGTTCGGGAATGCATTGAATATATTTTTGATACAGCTACCTTAAAGAAGCAAATGCTTGCGTTTTCGGTATCGAGGAGGCGGCTTCGCAGGGACGTGTCAGCGCAAGTCTGACTTTACGAGAAGATAGCGACTCGCAAAATGTTAGCCCGCTGTCATTTGCTCTCACACGCATGTGGTTCCCTTGAACAACGATGAGTGAATTGTCACCCAGCGACTTCGACAGCGATTTGTGCGATTTAGGCTGCATGCCGGACGCATACTTCGCAAACCCAGTGTACTGTGTTTACAAGCCGTGATAATATCCATTTGCGGTGGGGCTGGCTTGCAGATTCTAGGTGACAAAAACTTTAAAATCAAAGACAAATATTTTATACGTGTTGTCTGGCTCCAGTGTGTGGAGAGCGTTAATAGTGGACACCATGGAAACCAAAAATGTCCCTTTTGGGGTTCCTCAAAATTGGGTCAGTACTCCTTTAAAGAGGACTTTGCTCTTTTAGAAAAAAAAAAAACGCCACATATCTTGTTCTTCATTCCATATGGCTAATTTTTACCAAACTATGGGTTGCCTTGGCTTTCTCAAGTAAGAAAATCGTGTTTATACGTATTGCCTGTAATACTTGGACGAGCGATATGCACTGAGTGTAACCGAAACGTTATAAACACAAAACTAGCACAAAAAGCCCGCTGAATATGCATACCGTTGCGATAGCTCGAAATATTGCTTCCAGATCAGCAGTTTCGACGCAACAAACATTTACGGCAAAATAATTCAGCATGTTTAATATTCTTATGCGAAGCGATTGTCAGCACCAAAAAAGAAAAAAAAACATATAGTTGGTGGCACAGAGAGCCAGTGTTCCCTTATAATGACAGAATAGGTTCAAATGTTTAAGGGAAGCACTGACGAAAATTGTGGAGAAGTAGGTGGTGTGACGAAGGTATGAAGTTCCCAGGCGCGAAATTGAATAAGCTCGCGCAAGACGGGTAGAGATCGATGAAAGGGTCCTCGGCTGCAGTGGACGTTAAAATAACGATGACCATGATGAATGTATGTGGTACCTATAGCACAGCACTCAACGTCTGTCCTTTTGCGAACGATATGTTTTGTATTGTACTAATGTTAGATGTTTTTAGTATGTCCGTATACTTTTTAACGTTACCGTGTCACCGGAACGCATGTTCTATAGCAAAGCTTTAGCGTCTCACACGTAACGTATGCGTTTGCGCTAACCACTCAATGATTATGACAACTGCATTTAAACTATACTCAATTTGTGATGAGATTTGCGGCAAAATCGTAATAATAACTTTAGCGTGTACCGCACTCCGGTGCACGCAAAGGGGTCAGCGGGTTACCGGTCAATGGTATCGGCATCCTAATAGAACACCCTTTTCTCTGCCTGCTAGCGGAGGCAACCGCCGGAAGTTGTCCATGGCCGCTGCGCTCTTGGGACTCCAGCCTTTCGTGTTCCTGGACGAGCCTTACGCCGGCGTGGACGTCGTGTCTCGCAGCAAGATCTCCCGCGCCATTTCAGAAATCAAGAAGCGCTCGAGCACCACTTTCGTCCTCACGTCGCACAAGTGAGTCACATCCTGGTAAAAGCAATACATAACTTGCAAGTGACGTCAGTTCCTGTCTTCCGTCCGCCATTACCGAGCACACGGAGCACATACGTCTCAGTGACTGCGCCATGTTTGCGTTCGTGCGGCGGATTGTTTGGCGTAGTGCGCGTGTTTTGATCATTTGCCTTGCGTATAACGAAGGAGAATCGTTCAGGACATTATGCAGCCAGCAGCGAAGCAGTGTTGAATGGGGAACTCGGATCCTCCGTGTCTGTTGTGTCCGAGTCCATGATGTCGCACGTAATGGGTGAAACAACTTCGCACGAGATTTGGAAACATAACTTGCCTGTTATGAAGTGAGGCCCGCACACACGTACGTTGTTCAGTCTTGAGGTTCTTCTTGTTTATGCGCGCATGAGCCATGTGCTCCGCCTCTCCGGCAGCTCTTTCGTGCGGTCGCACGGGTTTGTGATCACCTTTTGGCAAACAGTACGTCCCCGCTTCTGGTCCTTTCTTACCTCGTTTACTCTTATTACTCGTGCGGCAGTCAAATATCGCACAAATTGCCATTGCGGCGTACGGCGTTGACGGGAAATGCGAAAGCCGCACAGCTTGACTCGGTGTCATCTGCTGCCATGTGCTCGGTGATGGCGGCGCATATGCCAAGATTGTATCCCACAGTTCCACGGTGTGACGTACTTGCAAGTTATGTATAGATGGAGGCACTGTGGAGAGCGTTTAAGTGAAGGTAACAGCGCTGAAAGAGCAGCCTTGGGAGATCCCTTGGTATGACGTGAGGGCTTTTCCTTCTAGATATAACTTAACAGGCAGAGAAGAAGCTAAGCAAGACAGCCTTCGTTTCTGAAGGCCGAACGAGCAGCAAAAGAAACCAGTGCTCTTTGTCTATTCATGCATATTTTCTTTGCGGGCATTTCTTATTTAGTTTTTTTTCTTTTAACACGAAAGTGTTCAATGCCGGGGTCCACCAAGACTTCAGTGACGTATTTCCGTTTTCCGTCACGGAAATGACGTCGAAAAAATGCACACGATCAGAAGACAAAAGTCACAGTTTCGCCACTAGGGCCAAGCAATGAATGCGATAGCAAGAAATTAGTTTGTCACCCGAAGAACGACAAGCAGCTGGATACTTGCAACGCGCCGCCGCAGCACAAAGAAGGACGCTCGAAAAGGACGCATAGGTATTCGCAATGCCCATAGACTGTCGCGCCCCTAGCGGAATTTAGGAGCGTCCTCTCATGGATGATCAGTAGACGACACCATGGCAGCCCTACGCAGTCGCGCACTTGTTCGGCTGTGTTAGCAGGAAAGAAACACTACGAGTTTGCATGTGTCCTGCTTCAGTGAACAAACCGGGCCCTCCGTCACACGATAAATCTGACTCGTTCTTGCGAGACGCGAAGTTTTCGTGAAAATACGTGCCAACTCGCGCGTTCAACGATGACCCACATCGTACAAATATCAGCTTCGCGAGGTTTTGTGTAGCCACGTAGGTTAGTTAAACGCTGTCGTCTGACCTTCTCATTTGAAACTCACCTTCTTTTACTTGCATATAGCATTCGTCAGTGCTCTTGTAGTGGATGCATTTATAACATATTGTAGGCGGGAAGTCGCGCGAGCTAGCGATGTATAACTGAGTAATCTCAAATTGGCCAGCGCTGCGTCGCTTGTTTTTGTACGTTTGTTGATAGATGGCAGCACCCTGCAAGCGATTTGTTTGTTGACCGCTGTGAGAGGAAAAAGTTCTGCGCGCCCAGATAACGTATAACGTCGTGACGCGGACTAATCGAAGTCTTTCGGCGGAGGAAATTCTTCAGATTGCTTTCAGCAATGATGTTAAGAGAAACCATCTTGACGACAAGGATTTTTCACTGGACGGAGAAGGCTGTGAAAGCGCGGAGTGTGACATCTACGATGAACGATCAGCTGCTAACTCACGAGGAGCGAGTTGCACTTCACGTCCCCTCGTGCGCTAATGTTTTTTCACGTGTGTAAGTCACTTTGATTGTATTTAATGTATAGTATCCTTCAGCGAGATCAAAATAAAAAACATAGTTTTTCTTGTGCATTGCACGTAGCGCACTTATTGTGGATATTATCGAGCGCCGCATGCCTCCAAAACGCGCGAGCTCGGAACAGGGAAGCGAAATGGTTAGAGCGATGAAACGTGCAGTCACGGCCACAATCCACGCCTCTCGTCTAACTTCTCCTGTACTAAACCGGTACCTTCCGAACGGCATAGTTGTTCGACGAATTTCCGCAACGTCGAAGAATTCGTCAATGCGAAAAGCATACGTGCGTGTTCTTTTCCATATTCATGTTTCGATCGTGCTGATCGAACCTGCGGCATCCGAGTGCAGTGAATTGCGCACGGCTTGAGTCTGAGCATGACTGTTGATACAAGCGCTACTAAATAGGATGTTAAATGCGTGTGTTCCGTTGAAGTAGCAACTCCGCGTTCCTGACGGCGCAAGTAATGACGACGGCGTATGTTTGCAAACCATCGCCATTCGGTCCCGTGCAGCAGCGACGACGCTACTCGCTAGCGGCCTATACCACTGCGGCAAATCCGTCAGGCAGGCTCGGTACACAGTATCTCGGAGTGCCGTTCAGGTCATACGTCAATTCTAGTTCATGAAGTTTTCTGCAGCACGCACAGGATTTCGCACAGCATCGCTTATGCACGGGAACGGAGCTCAAATATAACCTTTCACACCGCGGCAAATAATTAGGTGGCGAGCTTGCATGGTTTGAAAAAGCATTTCGGTCTCATATCCATTTCAGTGCAGCTCGTGACTTCATCCGGTGAAAGTGGCACGGGCCGTACGTACGCACGTCCTATCTGTTCCTATGCTAACAAACGGATTGACCCTCCATCGGGCGCCATCTTGAATTGTACAGCGCGCCACCTATAGTTCGTGGGCATTGCGAATACACAGGACAAGTGTGAACTAACAACTGTTGCAGTTGTTACGTGTTTGTATTTGAGCAACGCGCTGCGAGCGTCCACAATGCAGAAGCCGACGCTGCTGTTGTTGCCTCTGACATGGCTCATACCCACTCGGGTTATCGGCCAAGGATTGATTATATGATTATGTGACTTTTCGACGCTGTTTGATACGTCTTTTTCTTTTAAACTGCGGCACGTGGAATGACCCCTCTGCGTCTCCTGCCACGCGGTGGCGTTTGACGCCAAGTGTGCCCGGTGTTCTTTTTTTTTCCTTCTACATCATGAGTGGTACAGAAGGGAGCCACTTTTTTCGTGCGCATCTCAAGGGCAGTTTTCAATTTGAAAGAAACTGTAAAAGCGTTGTGTGATAGAAAACACGCTCAAGCTGTTCCGAGATCTGCGTGGCGCGAGCGGCAAATGGTGCATATGAATCGCTCGCCGTTATATCGCTGGCACTAGCATGGCGTGTGGCTGTGTTGGCTAGCGCAGCAGGCTTCGGAGCCAGGGGTCGGTGGTTCGAATCCCCGGTCGGATGGTTTGGATTTCTTTTCTACTGATATATTTTTCTTTATGCCTTTTTTATATATACACATACATATACATATCCGGGGCATGACGGCGTCGACAGACGGCGACGGCAAAAAATCGCAATAAAAAAAGTTCTGTCAACGAAAGTCGAACCCACGACCTCTCGGTCCGCGACAACAGATGCCGGGCACGCCATGCACTGCGCCACGATCACACACTTTGCAGCCTTTAAAAACACGCCTTTTATATTGTCATGTGGTCGTGACGTGAGAAACGCGCGTGGCAATTTTTAACACTGTCCTCTCACAGTGTTCTTGGTAAAGTTATGTAATGAATCATGACCTTAACAACTACGATTACTTCCTTCAACGCGTCGTTTCTACGCGTCCGTCCCATTCGGCGCGTTTTCAATAGCAGAAGTACAATTTCGTCAACGCCTTAACACACCGCAAGGTGGCGACCTTACCCTTAGCGTCGCAAAACATCGGCGTCGCTCATAGCATCCATCCATACCAAAACTATAGCTCTGCGACGCTCGCGTGCTTCGCCTGGCTAGCCTGGCTACAACTCAGTGTTCCCCACTTACGTTTGCCCCGCGCAAACTCGCGGCCGGCTAACAGGGAAGACGCGACGTGCGTTGCGTTTCCCTCTAGTCGGTCAGCGGTGCTCAATAGATTTAGTTGGGCGTCCGCAGCAGCTGCTGCGCAGAGCTGCTAACGTGTCTAATAACTCTAACGTGCTGCGAGTAGGCGACTTTAGCCCAAGTTCGGCGTCCAATAGGCCATGCTCTTCTGGCTGTCACACCGCGTTCTCTGATTCCACTCTCACTGTTAACTACTACAGCTACCACAAACATCTATGTCCACAAAGGTTTGTTTAATCATTAATCATGGTGGTTAGTCGTCAGGATGGAGATGTATCACTAAGGGTCATCGTGGATGCATCTACGTTAAACGGTGCTATAGGCACCCGACACTGACCAGGGGGCGCGATGGAGCTCTTGTGGGACGCCTAAGAATTGACGGCACTGACCGCCAGGGATACCAAGAAAATGAAACGCTCGCTGAACACACAGACGCGCTCAAGTGTCTCCCTTTTGGGCATGTTTTCCACGAACGCTTTCTGAGTGCGTCCGTAATCACCCGTGACCGCCCTCCCCCCATTTAAAAAAAAGTGCACATGTGCCCTGGCGGGTCCGTTTTTGCTGCGTCTACTCGCCAGGCCAGCTAAGCTATGTAGTGGAGCGCCTATTTTATGCTGCGTCTACTCGCTAGGCTGTGTGTTCTGGCGCTACCGTCGGATCTCGTAAACTGCATTGCCGGGTGCCTATAGCTGTCAAACACCAATAGACATTGCACAAACTCTCTTATATCAATGTACAGTAAACATTAAACTACTGTAAGGACACGGTTTACTTTCGTGTTATACCGATTTCTATGAAGGAGGGATCAACCATGTTTTTTTTTTTTTTTTTTTTGTCAAAGATTCATGACACATCGGCACCGCCGACCAAAGAATCTAGTCTTACAGCCACCACAAAAGCACTCGCGAGAGAACAAATGTTTTAAACGACAGAAATAGCCATGTAACAAAATAAGAAAGGCAAACATGCAGGGGAATATGGAGGCTTGACGGAGCCGACGTTTCGACAAGCAGACTTGTCAACGCTGCATCTGGTTCCAGCCTTGATGAAGAGTCCGCTTGTTGTCTTCAGCGACACCGCATGTTCAGGAAATTTGCATCTCATAAAACAAAATGACACTGATTACATGAACGATGTCCACTATTTATGAGGAGGAAAAGATGGACCTGGGCAGGTCACGTTATGTGAAGTAAACATAAATGATTGTCAGTTAGAACGGCGGAATGGGTGAGGACGGCAGATGGGACAGGTGGAACAACAAAATTAAAAAGAAATTGCACGCAGAAAATGGAACTAGTTCGCACAGGACAGGCTAGATTGCATATGATTGGCAGATGCCTTCGTCCTGCATTGGACGTAAGCCAAGTTGATGATGATTATGGTGTATTTTAATTCTAGTAACTCTCAATGCGTGCAGCATGGACGAGTGCGAGTTCTCTTGCGACCGGGTCACCATCATGGTCGGAGGCCGTATGATGTGCCTGGGAACGGTCCAGCACCTTCGCGAAAAATTTGGCCAAGGCTACCGGCTCGAGATGCTGCTCAAACGCAGTGCTGCTGCAGACGCACCGAGGCTCAACCAAGAGGTGCTGGGGCTGTTCGCTGGAGTCCGACTCAGAGAAGCCCACGAGGTATCCAGTGGCTTGATTTCTCTTTTTCGCACAATTTCCTGCACATCGTCTTCGTGAATATTTACACTGGTATTTCCTCATCAACTGCCTGCGGAGGAATCTACAGCTACAGTTTGCGACGCATCTACAAAAATACAGATTTCGCAAGGAGATTCTACGATACCAGACTCCACACTTTCGAAACCAGCTCCCTTCGGTAACCACGTTAACTGACAAAAGCACTCCCCCTCCGCAAGAACGTTTGCTTCGGCACGCGTTTGGAGTCCAGCCCGAGGTTTTTTTCACCAGACATGCTATTTCGGTACCGGGCCGATCTGCACACGCAAGACAATACTTCCTCTAGAAAAGGAGGAAGTCATGAAGACCCATACCAGAGCCCGATTTGCCTTGGACATCCACGAAGCGTTCGATAACACCTTACGACATTGTTACGCTTGTCAGCTGCGTTTAGCCGCTTTCACCTTTAAAAATTAAGGCAGCTTCGCACTAGTGGTGCCAAGCCTGAAGGAAATGCGGAGCTGGGCAGCGTTCTTTGTTTCTCTTCGATTTTCTCTTTCTTTCCTCCTCTCTTTCTTTATTTTTGTATTTGCGAGTTTTTTCTGTCTTTTTTTCGCTTTATTTCAATTTATTTCTATTTGTCTTCCTGTTTCTCACTTTCTTTCAATTTCTCGCTTGCTTCCTCTTTTTCAATTTCGATACTTGGTTTTATTTAAAGTATTCCGCACTTAATATCATCGTCAAGGCGATCGACGAACAAGAGGAAGAAGACTTCTCTTTGGCGCGAGTGCACGCTACAGATGGCTATGCTATATATGTTTTTGCCTGCGTTACGCCAAGCGGCGACGACAGCATACGATATCCTGCCCCCCTTAAAGTACTCCGCACTCAAAAGTAATTTCAGTGTTTCGTGCAATTCATATGGCTCTCGACTTACACCCCACCAGTTGATGATTCCATTGACACAATTTTGCGCCGGCGAAATTTTTATATCTTTCTATTATGGCACGTGTGTGGTCCCTGAATGTATGTTCCCTGTCATTCAGAACCTGCTTAGCTATCATCTGGCGGAGCGGATTCCATGGAGCGAGCTGTTCACCAAGTTGGAGGAGCTGGGGAAGAACTTCGAGCTCGAACACGTCCTGGTCGGGGAGAACACCCTTCGACGACATCTTCCTGAACTTCGCCAAAGCGCAGGACGACCAGAGTGTTCTGCAGGCGGTGAACACGACACCGACAGTCGCGGTGCCCGTAGCAAATGCTAGTCCGTCGACAGCGACCCCACAAGTGTGACGCGGTGACCGGTGCGGAAGGACAATACCATCAATTCCAGTGTAAATAAGACTATGGCCTCATCGCGGGGAGCGGATTAAAGACCTGTGTGACATTGAATGGACCTCGTGCTTTCTCTCACTGCATACGAACACCTTTCGAAGCCTGACCAAGAACGTTCTTTTCGTGGTCAACACACAGTCATAACTATTGCGAATATAATGTATGTGTCTTAGGTAAATGTAGCCGCAGTTACGTTGCTTAATAGGCATGAACTAAGGAGCAGGGGCAACATTTTGCGTGAGAGTGAGAGAGAGAGAGAAAAATAACTGTATTAAAGTAAGGGTGCTTGGTTACTGCGGGTGAAGCCCCCTCTTGCAGCGCACCGCTGGTTATTGCGGATCTATTGCGGTTATTGCCTGACCAGGTCCAGTTCGAAGTGTCGCGCCACGCATGATCAATGGATGAGTGTTTCTGCAAGTAGCGGTCAGAAGGGGTATGCAGGACGCTGCATGCACTGATACGTTATACCGGGTGTTCAAAGGTACGCTCTATAGTTTGCTTAAATGGTTACGTGATGACCGCATGTGCAGATAAGTTATGTATCCAGGGGACACATAGTGATATCATAATTATTGTCAGCCGCTCAATTAACTAAGACTGAATAAAAAGCTTTCTGCAGTAAGCAGGTATATTTGTACTGAAAAGTTGGAGGCAGTCGTATTCCGACACAGTCCACTAGGTGGAATTCTAGCATGGCCGTGCTCTGAGACATCCGGCTGCAAAGTTTAATTGTGGTTCGGATGATCACGCATGCAAGACAGTGGGGAGTGGCGCGAAGCTCCTCCCTGATATGCCACTGCATTTGCATGTGACGTTTAATCTGACAACAGGTTGAAGGCATCCAAGGCCGTAGGCAGGAATTGGGGGGGGGGGGGGGAGGGGGGGAATCAAAGACCTGTGTGACATTGAACTTCGTGCCCATTCAATGTCATGGGGGGTGGGGTAGGGGGGTAGGTGTCGAACGGCTAACTTTGGCAACGGGGGGGTCGATGGGAAGGCGTGTAAATACTCTAGTATCACAGGAAAACTTGAAGCATCAAAAAATGTATGGGGGGTGTCGGAAACCCCTCAACTCCCCCCCCCCCCCCCCCTTAGTTACGGCTATGAAGGCATAGGCATAGGGAAGACCCCGCAAGCCTCCCAATCCTTGGGTGACTTGCGACGAAACTTTAGAAATGCTCCTTCGAATGTTCGCAAACTAGCATACCTGACTCTCGTTCGCCCTCAACTAGAGTATGCGTCCCCTATTTGGTCCCCTCACCAGAAATATACTTACCGACATATTGGAACGAATCAAGAAGAGAGAAGCCACTTCATTTCTAACGATTACAGTTATCTGTCTAGTGTCGCCCAAATAAAATTTAACCTTTCATTGCAACCTCTGAATCCTCGCCATGACATTGTCTTGCTCACACCATTACACAAATTCATTGATTCATCTCGGACAACACTAGCAAACAACTTTACTCCACGTCACACGGGCTTCATAATCATTTTAGCTATACCCGCATTTACAGATCAACACGTGTATCGACTGCGCTGCGCTTCCACGTGCAGTCCGATGTTGGAATTCCCTGCCGGACAGCATCGTATGTCTGACAAACATTGATGCATTCCGTGACGCATTGACCAGTTATCTGGCCAACAAAGTGTAAATATATTTGCATTATCGCAGTGTGCTCTCTGTTTTATTGTAACTTTATTGCAATTTCCTATTTTTAGCACCATATTGTCGCTTATTTTTCGCTTTTGTTCTCTTTTTTTTCCCTCTGTGAACCGTAATATTGTATAACATTTCGATTTTGCTTGACTACATGACTTTATAGATAATATCCCGTGTGATTGTTTCCTTATTATATGTTTTATTTTTGCTAGTGTTGATTTCTTTTTTGTTTGTTTGTTTTTGTTACCAGTGCTGCAATCTACTAATGAATTACTTTGTACTGCACTGTTCCTTATGTGATCTGGTACACGACTGCTGTTCATGCATATTCTATAATGAAAGTGATACGGAAGTACACTTTTTGTACCGCCCCCCCTTACACAATGCTTCAACGGAGGCTTGCAAGGTACTTTTTACATAAATAAATAGATAAATAAATTAATTTATTAATTTATTTATTTATTTATTTATTTATTTATTTATTTATTTATTTATTTATTTATTTATTTATTTATTTATTTATTTTTGCTGCTGGCAGGCAGCGTTGCAGCAACCACGGGCTAGGCAGCTCCCGCTCGTGAATCGTGCAAAGCTGGCGATGCGGCTGCAGCGCTGGGCATTCCTCTTCACTACAAAATAAATAAATAAATAAATAAGCGCACCGAAATGTACATACCTCCACAACTGCATTCTGTGTGTTCTCAGACCGGCACATTAATATGCTTGAGAAACTATTTGGCTCATGCTTATGAAGTGTGTGTGCATGTGTCATTGGTACTTGCGCGAGTGGTATTAGTTTGCACTGGTTCGAGTTGGGACCAGAAGCCAGCAAGATCCGGCTGGGACGAGCTGGCAACTGGTTCCAGCTGGAATTAGCTAGAACAAATTAGATTTTTTTTTCATCTGGGTAGAGATATGAACAGTCTCGGAAGCATCACGTACGTCGGAGCACTTGAAACAAATGTAAATACCCTATCGCATTCGTAAAAAGGGTCTGATAGGATTTATTCTGTACACTGCATGTTTATATAGATGAAGTACTCGAAAGAATGGGAAGAAAAAGGAATAAATAAGAAAACCTAAGATTTTCAGATGTCTTCAAGGATGGCCCCGACTTACAGAAAAAAAATTATTAGGACCAAACCGAGAAAATAACAATTAATAGAGGGCTGAAAGAGAGTGGGGCCAAAGTCATTTTAAAAAAGAAAACAAAAATTCATGATTGGCAAAGAACCCAGAGTATATATACATATTGCTCAGTTAATTACCACGAGATGTGCCTACTCATGACACCGAAGAATACGGATGGGCTGGATGGCGTACGGCAGGCTACCCCAAACCAAGATAGACAATTTACCGCCGTCCCTAAAGCGAAATGTATGCAATCATTGCATATATACTGCCAGTTTTAATATATTGGACTGAAATTGAGATATAAACTCACAAAAAAAAATTGTGAAACTGGTATTAAGTCGCGTAAGGCTTGAAACAGCCAAACTGCACGATTCCGAAGACTAATCTGGTTGCTTCTAGGTCGTCGCTTGGCTTTAGCTAGGTTAGGTGGGTTGTTTCTACGTTGATTCTCAGCGCAGAGGTTCGAGTTAAACCACTGACAGTCACAGACACGACACGGATGTCCAAACTCCAAAGACAGAAACTCGCTTGGAAACCGAGCGTTCGCCATTCTCATAGATATACGATAACGTCGACGTTGACGTACGACTTCCATCACTTCGGGGTCTTCTTTTATAGATCTGCGGGCACGTCGACGTTGGCGTAGGGCTTCCATCACTTCGGGGTCTTCTCGCAGCCGTCATCGCCTTTCCCGTTCCATATCATTCATTCTCTCGCTGTGTGCACGCGGGGTCTTCGGCTCGCCGCCGTCGCTTCGCAGCCGTTTCTTGGATTAACTGCTGCCGCCTTCATTTTTAGTGCACCGGTGGTGAGTAGCGGGATTTATCCGATTTCTGTGGCCCATACCCGTGCACGATGATGATGATAGTTTTTTGTTGACCACGCGCAATGTTAATAACCACGCGCAGCGTGGAATGGAACGGAAAATGATAGGCGTAACATTAGAGTTGACAGTATAGGTCAAACAATAAATAGGGGTGGTGAAGAAGAGCTCAGCAGCGAATCGTTAGATGGAGCGACGATACGAGGCATTGGTGAGAAGGAAGGAAGGTAACCATATATGATTGCCCTTATCTACTTTGATACACCGTGCGTCTACTTATTTTATGGTGCGAATTATTTGATCATACTGTAGCCTAAACTCTGACAAATCTTTAAAAAATTAAGGCAACTTCGCACTAGTGGTGCCCAGCCTGAAGGTAGTGCGGAGCTTGGCGGCCTTCTTTGTTTCTCTTTATTAAATGCTAAGCATTTCTTAACCAAACAAAGGCAGTTTGGGCATTTCTATCTATCTATCTATCTATCTATCTATCTATCTATATATATATCTATCTATCTCTCTGCCTACATCTGGGGGGCTCTCGTGATCGCCTCCTTAACTTGGTGAGAGACCACAACTGGTATGGAAAGGTAAGAGGGTTCGACGAATATGACTGTCTGGTCATGACATGAAGAACTTGAAACTCCTGTCGCGTACGTCGTCGAACCCCTTCTTCCAGACACGTGTGGCACATACCCGTTATACCACTGTTGGGACGCGTGTACGCGCGGGAGAAGAAGACACGACCGCGCGGCGTGAATCCCAAACATCAACTGTTTATTCAGGTTCTCTGGAGGTTCCGGAGAGCAGCGGAGGGTGGCGCTGCCTGGCGGCTTGGCTTGGCTTGGCTGCCGCCACAGCACTCCCCCCCCCTAGTGAGTTGCCGAACGGAGTTAAAGGTCCAGGCGAGTGGGTGCTCTTGATAGCCGCCCACTGTGCGTCAGCCGGGAGGGCACCTCGTGGACTTGGGCTGGCATTGAAGCTGGGGGTCCTGGCGATGATTCCCTTAGTGGAGGCAACACGGCGTCGTCACGGTCCATGTGTGCTGGCTTGATGCGGTCCAACGACACGACCTCCTCACGGCCGTTTCTCTTGATTGTGAATTGCTTGTTGCCACGGCGGAGGACTTGAAACGGCCCATCATAGGGTGGCTGAAGAGGTCGCCGAACCGCGTCGTGTCGTACAAACACATATGGGCACAATGTGAGCTGTGGGTCGACGTGCACCACACGCGACCCTGGGGGCCGTGGAGGTACCGCGCGCAGTTTGCTCATGACGTTGCGTAGGCGAAGTGCATAGTCGCTGCAAGCTATGGATGCTTCCTCTGAGCCGCGCGCAAAGAGCTCTCCCGGCAGCCTGAGTGTCGTGCCGTAGACCAGCTCAGCGGCGCTGCAGCCAATGTCCTCTTTCAAGGTGGACCTTATACCCAAAACAACGAGTGGGAGGGCCTCCACCCAGTTGTGTTCCTCGGTTGCCGTGAGCGCAGCCTTCAGCTGGCGGTGAAAGCGCTCCACCATGCCGTTGCTCATGGGGTGGTACGCTGTCGTGCGTATGCGTGAGGTGCCCATGAGCTGACTGATGGCAGTGAAAAGGGCTGATTCGAATTGTCGGCCGCGGTCTGTTGTTATCGTGGAGGGCACACCGAAACGGGCTACCCAGTGGTACAGGAAAGCACTCGCAACCGTCTCGGCAGTGATGTCCGCGATAGGGATGGCCTCCGCCCAGCGGGTGAACCTGTCGACACAGGTCAGCAGGTAGGCCTTTCCGTGGCAGGGTGGCAGTGGGCCGACGATGTCCAGGTGGACATGATCAAAGCGAGAATCCGGAGTGGGGAGTGTTCCCAGTGCTGTCGAGGTATGGCGTTGTATCTTAGAGCGCTGGCAAGCTACACATTCGCGTGCCCAGCGTCGGACGTCCCGATTTACGCCCGGCCAGACAAATCTTGCCGTCACCAGTCTTTGGGTGGCTCTAATCCCCGGATGAGACAGTCTGTGCAAGGACTCGAACACATGGCGACGGAGGCTCGCGGGCACGAACGGGCGAGTTCTACTGACGTTTGTGTCACAGCAAACCTTGTCCTCGGATCCGGGAACTGGGATCCACTCAAGATTCAGGGCAGTGGTCGCGGTCAACAGGTGTTTCAGTTCGTCATCTTCACGTTGAGCGGCTGCCAAAGCGGGAAGATCAACCTGTAGTGTGGGCATGATGGCGTTCACAGGATTCCGTGAGAGGGCGTCCGCTACCTCGTTGTCGCCGCCTTTGACGTGGCGGATATCAGTCGTGAACTCTGATATATAGGACATTTGGCGCCGTTCACGTGCTGTGTGCGTTCCACCGTCGGAGCTTAGCGAGCGCAATGCATAAGTAAGCGGCTTGTGGTCGGTGAGGACGAAAAACTCTACACCTTCCAGGAAATGGCGAAAATGTCGTATGGCAGCGTACACGGCCAGCAGTTCTCTCCCGAAGGTGCTGTAGCGGCGCTCGGTAGGTGTTAGCTTCCTCGAAAAGAAGGAAATCGGGCGCCAGATTCCCCCAACGAGCTGCTGTAATACAGCCCCAACGGCTGTATCGGAGGCATCCACCATTACGCTCTGCGGGACACCGGACCTGGGGTATTCAAGCAGTGCGGCGTTTGCCAAAGCGTCCTTGACCTCGCAGAAGGCTTCTTTTGCTTCTTGAGACCAGGAGAGGGTGTCCGAGCCATTTCGTGAAGTGGCCAGCAGGTCGTGAAGAGGTTGAAGGATATGGGCGCAGCGGGGAATGAAACGGCGGTAGAAGTTTACCAAACCCAGAAATTCCCGAAGCTGGCGCTTGGCGGTCGGCTGCGGAAATCCTTGCACGGCTTCAACCTTGTTGGGTTGAGGAAGAACTCCTGAGGCGGAGATGACGTGTCCAAGAAACGAGAGTTGTCGCACACCAAGCTCGCATTTGGCCATGTTCACGACCACGCCATGTTCCACTAAGCGCTGGAAGACGATGCGCAGATGATTCACGTGCTCTTCCGGAGTGCTGCTGGCGACTAGCAAGTCGTCAAGATAGGCGTGGCAGAAGCTGAGGCCGCGTATAGCACCGTCCATGAACCGCTGGAATGTCTGACCCGCGTTTCGGAGTCCGAATGGCATTCGGAGGAATTCGAAAAGTCCGAAAGGCGTTGCGATGGCGGTCTTCGGGACGTCCTCCGGGGCAACGGGAATCTGATGGTATGCCCGCACCAGGTCGATCTTCGAGAAGATAGTGGCACCGTGAAGCCTCGTCGTGACATCGTGTATGTGCGGTACCGGGTATCTGTCTGGAGTCGTTACCTGGTTCAGCGCCCTGTAGTCCCCGCATGGTCGCCAGTCTCCCGGCGTTGACTTTGGCACCATATGAAGTGGAGATGCCCAGGCGCTCGACGAGGGTCTGATGATCCCCAGCTCCATCATGTGTTCAAATTCCTGTCGTGCGACCTTCAACTTCTCTGGAGGCAAACGGCGAGGCCGCGCGTGCACGGGTGGGCCGCTGGTGGCGATGTAATGGCGTACCTCGTGCTTCACCGCGGCGCTGGCTGGCGGCTGCCTCGTCAACTCGGGAAAATCCTGCAGAATGCGAGTAAAACGTTCTGCACCGGACGGCCCGAGCAGAGTGGGGCTCAGCGGAGGGTGGTGCGAGGGATTGCCTTGCACAGTTGCCTGCGACACGGGATCGTGAAGGCGGCGGTTGCGCACGTCGACGAGAAGGCCGAAATGCCGAAGAAAGTCCGCACCCAAGATGGCGAACTTCACTGCTGCCACGATGAAAATCCACCGGAACGTTCTGTTCAAGCCTAAATCGAGTGGCAGCGAGCGATGTCCGTAGGTGGCGATGGTTGTGTTGTTGACCGCCTGAAGCGGGGACGCACTGGGGACACGGCGATCGGTGGACCCAACCGGCAGGACGCTCACCTCAGCGCCGGTGTCCACGAGGAATCGAAGGCCACTGTCGCGGTCAGTGAGGAAAAACACTGATGGACGACGTTCGGGGGCCTCTGCGACACTGGTCGTCCTCAGTGCCGGCCGCTCCCGTTTCCCGCATAGTCGCACGGAGGAATGCATTTGCGAGCAGCATTGCCATGCTTCCTGTGATACCAGCAGATTCTCTGTTGCACTGCTGGGCGCTGGCGCTCCTCGGGAGTGCTGCGGGCCTGCATCGCTGCGACGGTATCGGCGAGGCGGGATATCTGCTCCCGGATGTCATGCAGCGTGGTCGTGGGCGCGCCGCCGGCGATGTCTGGCTGTAGCGCCGCGACGGACGGCGGAGCGACCGCCAGCACCGAGTCCGCGAGCTCGGCGAGTTGAGACAGGCGTTTGTCGGCAGCCGAGGCGAGGACCATGCGCACGTTGACCGGAAGTCGCTGTAGGAACAGCTCGCGAAGCAGTCTGCTGTCGGCATCGGTGGTGGCTGCGCCGGCCGTGTGCAACAGCTGCCTCATGTGGCGCAACAATTGGCTGGGCGTCCGGTCCCCGAGCTCGGTGTCGTGCAGTAGCTGCTGCAGTCGCTGAGGCTCTGACGGCGTGAGGCGGCTGATGAGCAGCTGTCTGAGCGCTGTGTACGCGTTCTCTGCAGGTGGAGCGACCAGCAGATCGCGTATCTCGCTCGCTATTGCCGGTGGGAGGCTGGCGACCACGTGGTGGTACTTCGTTAGCTCAGCGGCAATACGACGAGCGGTGAATTGGGACTCCACCTGCAGGAACCACAGCTGCGGGTCCGCTGTCCAAAACGGCGGGAGCCTGATGTCGACGGCGGAGATGGCCGGTGCGTCAGGGAGAGTCTCCATGGCGTCGATCGCTTGAAAAAGGCGGTAAGCCTCGTCCGGGTCACCACTGTTGGGACGCGTGTACGCGCGGGAGAAGAAGACACGACCGCGCGGCGTGAATCCCAAACATCAACTGTTTATTCAGGTTCTCTGGTGGTTCCGGAGAGCAGCGGAGGGTGGCGCTGCCTGGCGGCTTGGCTTGGCTTGGCTGCCGCCACACCACGAACCGCGGTAGGCGGGTATGCGTCACCGCTGATTGACAGTTTGAATTTGCCCAGCAACGGCGAGTACAGACATTGGCAATTTAAATGCGAGAGCGTTACGAAAAATCGACATCGGAAACGTTGGCCCGACGAATGCAAAGAAAGAAAATCAGGATCCCAGCAGGAATCGAACTCAAGCGTTCTGCGTGGCAGTCAGGTATTCTACCACAGAGCCACGCCAGGTGTTGAAACTGATTTGGAAAAAAACTCTATAGGCAGGCGTAATGTCGGCGCAACGTCAAATGTGGTTTCAGAGCTGGTTATCTAATTTTACAACAGTGCAATAAACATGACATATGTGCTCCTGTGATAACGGTGTACATTTATTTATGAAACCAAGGAACTTGCAAACCTGTTTAATGCACATTTCAAATCGGTCTTTACTCGAGATAATGACATTTTACCATTTTACGACGTCGCCCTGCCTCCTATACCTTACGTTCCGATCACTGAACAGGAAATTTTAATATGTTACTCAATCTAGATATCAGAAACGCTTCTGACCCAGACCCAGTTTCTTAAAAGCTATGCGTAATGGGTGTCCAAATATTTAAAGGTCTTGTTTGTGAAATCCTTACCATTTGGCCAGGTGCTGGGCGACTAGAGGATCTCCAGAGTCAAGCCACTCCACAAAACCGGGAGGAAGCAGCACTTCAAAAATTACCGCCGTATTTCATTAACTTCAACTGCATGCCAAATCGTGGAACACATCATTCACAAAAACCTTTTGGAATTCCTTGAGAAACATAAATTTCTAACACTGCATCAGCTTGGATTGTGAAAAGGCTATTCGACAATAACCAAATTGGTGCAAACAGTGCATGGCTTTGCAAACAATCTAAACAACGGAAAACAGACAGGTGCCATATTCACGGATTTTTCGAAACCTTTCGATAAATTCTCTCATCAAAACCTACTGCATAAATTAAACATAAATCTTAAAAATCCTAGGCTAATTAGCGGGATTACAGATTACCTTAGTGGGCCTAGACAATTCGTTACCGTTAAGAATCATGACTCTGATAATCTTGCCGTTGACTCTGGCGTTCCCCAATGTTCTTTTCTTGGGCCTCTCCTTTTTGCTCTATATAAATAATCTTGCAAGCGATCTCCCTGTTAAGATTTACCTATATGCTGACAACTGTGTTTTATACTCCGAAACAGATAGTCCTTCCGATCAAATATTCCTAAATTATGCATTTCAGAAAGTTGTGGCCTGGCGCAAAGATTGGCAGATGTCGGTTAATTTTGAGAAAACTGTTTTCATGTGCATTACTCACAAAAAAATAGGCTTAGTTTCAATTACTCGGCTAACAACATATATTATTCTATCTGAGGCAACAGAAAATAAGTACCTAGTCCTGTGGATAACCAACAACCTAAAATGGAATCGACACACTGATAAAGTAACCGCTAATGCCTGCCGTGAGTTGTTTTTTTTCTTAGAAGGGTGTTAAAACTGTCAACATGGTCCGTTTGCTCATTGGCACACAAAATACTTATACTTACAGTACTTGATAATTCCGCCATTATCTGGGATCCCTGCACGCAAACTAACATAACAAACTTCGAACGGATGCAGCGGAAGTCCACTTCATTTACAACAACTGCACCCGCACCTTGGCGATAGAACTTCTAAAGCAAGTCAACTTGCCTGCACTTGCGGAACGCAATCGTGTTCACCGACTAAACTTCCGATTTCAACTTATAAATTAACATTACAATAACATTTCTGACATAATTACTATTTTTTTCTTCTGGGTATGCCTCAAGACAGAGACATCACCTAAAAATAACTCCAGTCC
The DNA here is from genome assembly GCA_030522465.1 of Rhipicephalus appendiculatus. Classification (NCBI taxonomy): domain Eukaryota; kingdom Metazoa; phylum Arthropoda; class Arachnida; order Ixodida; family Ixodidae; genus Rhipicephalus; species Rhipicephalus appendiculatus. The sequence continues at coordinate 812 of JALIZH010028544.1, read as the reverse complement.
GCGTAAAAAAGAATTACTCAACCTTCACTGTCTTCATTTGATGTAATTAACATCTATTAATTACGTTCCAATCTCCAATATGACCTCCTTCATAATATGTATTCCTTTTTGAAGAGCCTTTATTTATTTAGTTGATGTTTTGTATGCGTGCTGTATTTGTATGTGCAATACCATATACAATGGATTCGTTCGCATAACCGATATATTTGTTGTATTTGTATTTTTTAGAAGCAATGTATTTTACCCTGCTTTGCTTTGTTGCCTGCATTTGTACCACATATGTTGTATATCTACCCTGCTAAAATCCCCTAAGGGGATTGCAGCATTTGTAAATAAAAATAAAATGAAAAATGAAAACGTGTCATGTCCAGTTACCGTCAGTTGTGGTTCCAGTGTTGGCTCTTTTGCAGCAGTCTAATAAGCATTACATTTGTATTCCTGCGATTCAGCAAGCTATATTCAAGCGTTGCTCGACACCGGAGTAATACGCTAATGAAAGTTACCTATGATATTCACATAATTGTGCCGTAAAGTCGACTTAGATTCTATAATACTGACGTCTGTGCTCTGCTGAAGTTACGTAAGACCACAAGTTACCCCTTAAACGCCAGTGTAATCGACGTTCCTGGGATGCCCACGATGTGCACATTACTACATTTACACGTCGATCTACCTCGTAATGCTTGGCTCAGAGCCAAGAAACGCAGCATACATAATACTCGTCGACTGCTTCGCGTGGAACCGATTCCCACTAGGCGTGGGATCTACCCAATCTTTTCTCTTTCTTTCTTCCTCTCTTTCTTTGTCTTTTT
>JALIZH010028543.1:0-31579 GCA_030522465.1 Rhipicephalus appendiculatus | reverse complement strand
AGTTCGAGCAGGGCAATCCAGAGGCTCGGTCTGTGAGTCCTCGAGCTGTCTGGTGTGCAGCCTCATTGCAGGGTAAGGAGGAGTGAGCGGGTGCCCAGAGAGAGAGAGAGAGAAGAAACGTTTATTCGTACATCCTATAAGTATCTAAAGTGGGTGGGGCCCTTCGTCCAGAGCTCCACTGGCTATAGCGGCTCGCCGGGCCTGGTCCAGGGTTGCCAGTTGGCTTCCCAAGGCCTGATCCGAGAGTCGCGCCTCCCACGACCAATGTGGTAACGTGTATAGTTTTATGAGGGCGGAGTTTGCCGCAACAGGGCGCGAGGGACAACTGTATGTTGTCCCTCGCGCCCTGTTGCGGGTGCCCAGACTATATCTATTGGTCGCTGGTCTTCGTGTTCAGCCAATATTCTTAGTGCTATTTGTGATATTCGCCCTCGTGCAAAGTTTCTCACAGCCGCAATAGCTGCTTCCTCCGCCTCTTCTGCAAAGCTCGTTCTTACCGAGCCGCTGACCTTATGATTCCCTTTGTAGTCCACTACTGCTCTATACTCTGTTTCACCACTACCGTACGGGGTGTAAACAAGCCACACGCTTGCGCATGAAAACATAGAACCAGATATAATTGCCTTGCAGTTGGCAAGGTTGAGACACTTGCCCTGCTTTAGCATCTACTTCTGCACATCAGCAAGTAATTTATTTATTCTTCATCGCATTTACTTCGTATTTCTTTAATTGTTGTATCAGTAACCGTCGGCAACTGTGGTTAAAAATCAACATGGCAGCGCCCATGCAGACGCGAACACCCGCTTCGATCCGAACTTGCCCTTGACGCTCGCTCAAAAAGCTCACAGCAACAAATGAATGGTGTAATAAGCTATCGCTTTGTGCCATCTCACGATCAGGACAAAGCATCAGGTACGCTCTGTCGTTATTGGCAAGATAAGCTATTGCTTTAACCACGCCTGCTAAGCCTAACGCGCCGAGAATTTGATCACGGTTCATGGAAATGGCGCAATTTGGTCACGAATACACTGCTGCCGAAGCTCCAAGACGTAAATCTAAAGCAAATACAAGCGTCTGTTTCGAACTTACGGGCCACAGAGCGCACGACGACGACGTGATAAACTCGAGGCGGAGAACAGCAGCCTTGATGCGTGCAGCCATGTTCTATTTTATTCGGCGCTGCCGTCTGCTCGCTGAACGTGTGCGCGCAGACGGCAGGGGGATGCTAGCAGACGACGCGGCGCGGATGCATACATGTGGAGGGGCTCATCACCCTTCCTATTGGCTAATGGGCCCTGTAGCCCCCACAGTGCTGAAGGGAACTTCTGAAACAGAGTATAGTCGTGTTGTCATTGCTTTTGTATTTAGCCGCGTCTACGTATGTTGTTTCCGGTAAATCCTTTCAGTTGTTATGGATATTTTTCGCTCTTTCTGCTCTCCTTGCCTGATGATAGTCGGGGTGCATGTTTTTTGGTATCGGTAAGATTACTAAATATTTTCTTATCTCATAAGGGATATCTTTTTGGTGCCAAATTGATTTATGTAGTTTATGCCTAGTTCCTCTAGTATAGTTCTGCCTGTTTTACTCTGCGTTAGTCGTTCATACTGTGCGATTCTCTGGGCTTATATAAGCTCTTCTGACGTGTTGTGAAGCCCTAATTCAAGTAATTTCTCATTAGGGGTAGTTATCGGAAGTCCGATCGCCTGTTTGAAAACTCGTCGAATGATTGTGTTAATCTTTTCTCTTTCAGCCACTTGCAGTCTGAGGTACGGAATCACATATACAATACGACTGATGACAATAGCCTGTACCAGTCTTATCATATTATGTTCCTTCATACCATAGTGCCGGTTTCCAATTCGCTTGAGTAGACGCATAATTTGCTGCGCACTGGTTTCAAGTAATCTTATCGCTTCTCCGTCATGCCCGTTCGAGCTGATTCGGAGTCCCAGAATTCTTATGCTTTGGACCGTAGGTATTTCCTTGTTTGCAACATAGACTTTAATGTTAGGCTCATCTGTGTTACTTTTCCGACCTCTACATGTCGGGTTGTAGAAAAAGCATTTCAGATTTTTCCGGTGAGCAGTGTAATCCCGCACGGGTGGCGTATTCTTCCACAATATTCACTGCGGTTTGTAGAGTTTCCTCTATGTGTCCGTCACTACCTTCTGCTATCCATAAGGTAATGTCATCCGCATAGAAGCTATGGTGGAGTCCTGGAATTGTCTTCAGTCTGCTAGGGAGACCTATCATGGCCACGTTAAAAAGAAAGGGGGATAGGACTGAACCTTGCGGCGTTCCTTTGCTGCCCAGACTAAACTCTTGGGATTCTGTCTCGTCTAGTATTATTCTTGCAGTCCGGTCAGTAAGGAAGTCTTTGATATAATCGTAGACTCGTTTTCCTACCCCTAACTCTTGAAGATTGGCAAGCATTGCTTTATGTGATGTATTATCGAAGGCCTTCTTAAGATCCAAGCCGACTATAACTTTCGTATCTTGTGCAGTGACACCTGCATCGATTATTTGATGTTTAATCTTAAGCATAATGTCCTGTGGGGACAGTTTTGCCCGGAAGCCCACCACCGTATGGGGAAATAGCTCATTGTCTTCCATATAATTTGTCAGGCGAGTGAGAATGACATGCTCTAATAACTTTCCTATACAGGATGTCAGGGAAATAGGTCGAAGATTATCAAGATTTAATTTCTTGCCTGGCTTGGGAATCATTATGGTTGTTGCCGTTTTCCATGGTTTGGGTACCTGACCTTTTTCCCAACACTCGTTCATATAATCGGTGAGGGCTTTGATGGATTTGTCATCTAAATTCCTGAGCGTTTTATTCGTGTTTCCATCGGGACCCGGGGCAGATGTTGTATTCAATTTCATAAGTTCCGATCGTACCTCGGCCTTTAATATGGGTCGGTCTAGGGACTCATTTTCTTTGCCTTTGTACGAACTTAATTGCTCTTTGGTTGTATCCCCAACATATCTCTGCTTGAGTTCTTCTACCAGTTCTTCTTGCGTACCTTTGTATTTATATATAAGTGTACTAAAGTTTTGTCGTTGGGCTGTCTTGCTCGCTTCCGAGTCTATCAGACATCTTAACAGGTTCCATGTTTTGGAGAAACCTATCTGTTTTTCCATCGCATCACATTTCTCCTACCATTGCTGTCTACATAGTTGCTCAGCGTACTTTTCAATATCTTTATCTTTACTGAGAGTGGCTATCTTTTTTCTAAGGCGTTTTTTTTTTGTGTGTGTGTTTTCCACCTTTTTTTTCTAGGCTCTTCTTAGCCTCCCACTTATGTAGGAGCTTACTGTCTGTGCTTTCCAGTCCTTTTGTCTTTCGTATGGTCTTAGTTGTCATTTGAATATTTTGCTTAAGGTTTCTAAGCCATTCATCTAAGTCTTCGATGACATCACTTGCTTCCCTTTCTCTGATTTTTCTAAAACTATCCTATTCAACCATCCTTGATGGTTTGCCTCCTCTTTTACGTGGGCCCGCTTTAAACGTGGTCTCAATAATATAATGGTCGCGACCCATATTTTCTTGTGTGTTGAGCCAATAAGCATCGATTATATTCTTAGTAAATGTAAAGTCAGGAGAGGTGTCCTTGGATACGCTGTTTCCGATCCTAGTTGGGAAGAGGGGGGTCGGTTACTAACGTAAGGCCCTCCTGTTGGGCGTCAATCCAGAGATTTCTACCTTTAATGTTTTCTTTGTCATAACCCCATGCCACATGCGATGCATTGAAATCTCCTACTATAACGATTGCTCGGTTGTTTGTAATGCTGATCGTTTTCCTGAAAAGCGACCTAAATTTGGTCTTTTCTCTAGGGCTGCTATATACGTTTAATATAAATAGACTTTCCCCACTCTTCTGCGATGGAACGAACTCAACTAGCACATGATCGACGTCGCAAATTTCTGTATCATGTTCTATCACCGTGAGATTTCTTCGCACGAGGGTCGTTATGGACTTTTTTCCGTCACGGGTTCCATAAGATTTGTAATTCGACAATTTAGCCAATCCTCCAGTTTCCTGTAAGGCGATGACGTCCGGCGCCTCCTTTCGTTTACGAACTGTTGTAAGTTACCCCGTTCCCGGCGATACCCACGACAGTTCCACTGCCAAATTGTATACTGATTACGGCGAGCCATGTTTGGGAACTGTCCCTTCCCCCGTGACCTTAATTACTTCGGTCGTAGTCGGCCGGTTGTATGGTTTAGTATTAGTTTTAACCGGGCCTGCTCCTATAGACCTCAAATCTATTTGCGTCTTCTCCACCACCGTTAGTCGATTTTCTATGCTATCTATTCTTTGTTTTATTTCTCCAAGCTGCAACTGCAATCCCGCGAACTGTTGTTGCATTACCTTGGTTAGTTCTCCGAGCATATTCTCGACTTTCTTTTCAGGGGTTTTGAGATATCTTCATTTTCTACTTGAGATATTTCCTCTGCTCGTCGTTTTGCTGCATGCGCTCCTGACGCTTGTGCAGACACAGGAGTTGAAATTCGACTAGGAGATTCTATGGGGCTAGTTGACTCACGCAGCCGATTTTGCCTGAGCTTAGCGTTCTCCTCCTTTAGTTATTTAATTTCGTCCCTCTGTTTTGCGTTTGTGCGGGTGAGTTGCTCTAGTATTTTCTTAATATGGTTTAGTTCTTAACCTAAGGCGGACCCTTCTGCCACTGCCTCAGACAAACTCCCAGACGGGAGCGATTCCCCGGATACCTTGCCCGCCCAGCTCACCGTTGTCCGGCTGCCCCGACCGCCGTCAGGACCCTCTTGGGACTCTCCCTGAGGTGACGTCCTTGTTCTTGTCTTGGATCTGGCCCGTGATCTGGATCTGTGTTGAGGTGTGGACCTTGATCTGGATGTTGATCTGGGTCCGTGTTGGGTATTTTCTCTGGCCCCTTCGGCGAGTCGTGGGAAGGAGTTGGAGCGATCTCTGCGTCGCTCTCCTTTGTCCTGGCTGACACTGCCATTTTCCTCCGCTGGATTTCCTGCTGTGTGCTGTTCCCTCCAAGTCTGTGTGGTAGTGTTCTTCATATCTTGTTGCTCATCGCCTTGTCGTTGTTGTTTCTCCCACCACCTTTTCTTCAAAATATACGGGGTCTTAAACCTCTATTTGCATTTTTTGTCTCCTTTAAAGTGACCTTTCCCGCAAAGGTAGCAGTTTGGGTCACACTGGTGATTGTCAGTCGGATCGAGTACCCCACAACCACGACATTTCTTGCTGTCGGGCTATGGGCAAACATCCGCCCGATGTCCAACTCTGCCACAGGTAGTGCATGTTTCAAATGGTTTCTTGTAGAGGAAGCACCTATATTCGGCACCACGCTAATAGACAAAGTACGGCACAAAAGACCCTTCAAAAACAATAACCACTGAGTCCGTGAATCCCATACGTCGCGCATGTAGAATGGTCGGGTTTCTCTGGTTGACCAAGCTCTTCTCAATGTCTTCTTTATTATCATACGTCGGTATTCCGTGTATAACCCCTTTGGATGTGCTTTCTGGCGCTGTTATATAAGCGGCTGTGGCGTAGCTCTTTTCGTGGACCTGAATTTCCTTGATGTTGCTGTAGTCCTTCGCATTTGCAAGACTGGGCGTGCTCATGATGATGGTATGCTGTCGCATGTTGATTCTGAGAGTATCTTCCCCAGCAATGTCTGGCTGTATTTTAGCCGCTCGTAGAACGCCATCTCTGACGAGCGCTACACACTGTCGCGTCAAGTCCAGACCACCTCCTGGGCGTATTACTACCTTGTAATCGTCTTCCGGCAGTTGCAGTTCTTTCGGCGCTGGCGATGTAGAAAATCGTGCAGTTTTCGAGGCGCCTCCTTGGACGTACCTCCAGCGTTCGTGGCTAGTTCCGCGTTTGCCTTGTCTTTCGCCTTTCTGCGTCGTTGATGGGCCACAACCCATCCTTGAGCGTTGTTGAACTCTTCGGGAGATAGCGTCTCCCCCGCAGTCTCCACAACTTCCATTTCCTCGGCTTTGAACAAGACAGGGGCCCGACTTGTCGCCTAGATGCCTGCGCGTCGATGGCCCAGCGATGGCGTAGCTAGGGCGACGTCGTTGTGGGAACTTGAAAGAAGTGTTACGGCCAATAAAACAAGGCCCACCTGATTTAAAGGTGAACATTTGAGAGACTTCTCTCTGGTTGGGAAGGAAATAACTTTGGGGAAAGGGACACCAACCAACTTGTTCAAATAAAGTAATAACATAGTTTTTACTTTAAAATGAAGAATCCCGACGTTTCGGGTCCAACTCGGACCCGCTTGTTCAGGGGTGACTGAGTGGCACCAGGAAGCAACAGAGTTTTTGGCGCCTTCTTCTCAAGGCAGGGGGTGACGCTTGTTTTCACCGACGTGCCGTAGCCCATTGTAGTACACTGGGCTACGGCACGTCGGTGAAAACAAGCGTCACCCCCCGCCTTGAGAAGAAGGCGCCAAAAACTCTGTTGCTCCCTGGTGCCCCTCAGTCACCCCTGAAGAAGGGTCCGAGTTGGACCCGAAACGTCGGGATTCTGCATTTTAAAGTAAAAACTATGTTATTACTTTAATTGAACAAGTTGGTTGGTGTCCCTTTCCCAAAGTTAAGGCCCACCTGGTATATTCTGGCGTCTGACGAATCGGGTGATCGTCCGGCGACAGCTGTGATGGTCTTGAATCCTGTGGTTGTCCTTATTCCGCCGCAAGAACGAAAAATTGTCAGAGTTCATTCAAGAGGCGTCCGAATGGCTCGGCCCCCTAGCGGCTTCCATCGCAGCTGTAGATGTTGAGTTTTTATTCTTTAGTGTAACTTCTTATACATAACTTGCAAGTACGTCACACTGCGGAACTCTGGGATACGATCTCGGCATATGCGCCGCCAGCACCGAGTACATAGCAGCAGACGACACCAAGTCAAGCTGTGCGGCTCTCGCGTTTCCCGTCAGCGCCGTCCGTCGCAATGGCGATATTTGACTGCCGCACGAGAAGTAAGTGTGAATGAGATAAAAAAGGACCAGAGGCGGGGACTTACTGTTTGCCAAAGGTGATCACAAACCTGTGCGACAGCGCGAAAGAGCTGTCCAAGAAGCGGAGCACATGGCTCATGCGCGCATAAACAGGAGGGATCCCAAGACTGAACAACGTACGTGTGTGCGGGCGTCACTTCATAAAAGGCAAGCTATGTTTCCAAATCTCGTGCGAAGTTGTTTCAGCCATTACGTGCGACACGATGGACTCGGACACTGCAGACACGGAGGATCCGAGTTCCCCATTCAACGCTGTTTCGCTGCTGGCTGCGTAATGTCTTGAACGATTCTCCTTCGTCATATGCGCAACGCAAACGATCGAAACGCGCGCACTACGCCAAACGATCCGCCGCACGAACGTAAACACGGCGCGGTCACTGAGACGTATGTGCTCGGTAATGGCGGACGGAAGATGGACGGAAGACAGGAACTGACGTCACTTGCAAGTTATGTATAGTTGTATTGTTTTTCCTTGTTTCCTAAATCTCGCTTCAATTGGTACGCATTGCCACAACAGTAACTTGAAATGTGAAGTAAACTTCAAGAACTTTGACAGTGAGTGTAATTATTTGCAGGGCCGCCGCACGGCATTCAAAAAGACGTAAAGTATGGCTCCGAGATCTTTGCGAATATGAGAAATCCCGGAGGCCATACTTTACGTATTTGTTGAATACTGTGCGGCGGAGCTGCAAATAATTACGCTCACCGTCAAATATCTTGCATTTTACTTCACATTTCAGTTACTTTCTGTGGCAATACGTACCAATTGCAGCTAGTTTTAAGAAGGAAGGAAAAACAATGCAGCTATAAGAACTTACACAACAAATAAAAACTCAGCATCTACAGCTTCGATTTGAACCCGGGCCTTTCGAGTGGGAAGCAGGCATTCTACCTCTTCACCACTTTGGTGGAGCCGCACGCAACTCTTAAAACGACGACATATTGCAGACTACCGATCGCAGCACCGCAAGCGGATCGACCCTGTTAGGGCTTAACATTTCGAAGCTCGTTCCGGGCACTCCCCTGTTCTAGTACACTCTACTTGGGGTTAGACCTGTGCGCCGGTCCCAAAATCGCCGGCGGCGGCGCGCCGGTGTTTATACACCTCCGGCGGGGATAGAGCTTTGTCTCTTGAATTTTGAAAAAAAAAAATCTCTTTCCCCGAAAGGGCAAGACAGTTAATGTAATAGACCTTATGCAAAATCTGCAGCCATCTAGCGGCCGCCGCGCGCATTTCCGCCATGTTGAAGGCAAGCGCTCTCCGCTTGTGCACGCACGGAGCGTACGTGTCAACGTGTGGCAGCTGATACGAACGGAAATGCCGACATATTTTTGTGTGCCGTGTTGCTCAGTTTGAGGAAAATGAAGTGCTGAAAAAAGGTTCGCAGGAAACTAAACTCCATATTAGATTTCCTCGCGGTCAACGAGAAGTGGCAGATCGTTCCGTTGTTCCGGTACTGCTTACGACCAATGCCGTGTTTACGCTCTCCGTTCTTAATTAATAGATGCGGCATGTGACAGCAACGGCACTCATCAGTAGAGGCCGGATTTTTAGGCACTAAAAATCGTGTTTTGGGCGCCAAAAATAGGCAGGAAAAACAGAGTTTTAGGCCCCCAAAATCATAAATATAGGCACAATAAATTTTTACAAAAACTCAAATTTTCGAGTATGGACGTGTGCGACCTGGTCTACGACAGGAAAGCAAACAAATTTTATCTTTTATGATTGTACAAAGGCGTTAATGATTTAACATAGCCATGCAATGGTCCCTTTCGGGCACGGTTTCCAGAACACGGTCTCTCCTTTTATTGTCCAGAATGGTAAGTTAAGTGCCCACCATCGAATAAACACGCTCCTGGGTCTCCTTTTTTTCGGCACGGCTGGGAAGGGCAGCACAGGATTCAATAGCCAGACCGCTAAAAGGCCAGAAGGGTCTGTTAGCCTTGTATTGGCCTGGTGTAATAGTGCAGAGTCAATTTCTCCTCTTTGTGTGAGCACCATAAAGGGCTCCTTACCAGGTTTTGGTGTTTCGAGCTAGAAGTGTACTGCATGCACTGCGCTAACGATCACGTCTTCCAAGATTTGCAACGCTACGATCCCCGGAAGGAGGTGAAATGTCAGACTGAATGCCTCGTGCCCTTTATCTCACGGGCGCGCGCACCAATGTGGGGGAGGTGAAGTTCAAAAGGAATGGTCCTGTCTATGTCACAGCAGTACATGAAACTGCGAGAATTATTCCAGGCTACATGTCTAATTTCTGCAATCTGTTGCTTGAATAGAAGAATTAAAGTTAATAGGAATATTAAAACATACAAACGCAAAGTGTGCGCACTTTTCTTTAGTTTTTTCTTCGAATCAAGAGCGATGCGAGACTTAGCTGCCTATATTTCTTTTGCGTTCGTGTTCTCGCCGTTCCCGCGTCGTGTCGGCGCCAGCCCCTGACAACGCTTAGCATGTTTTTGCTGCATCGTCTCTTACAGCAGTTCCTGCTGTGCGACGCGCTGTGTCGTGGTAAGGATACAGGATCCATGCCAGCCTCTCCAAATGCATAGACGGATCCATCCCACAGAAACAGGCACACTATAGAGCGAACGCCGAAAAGATACAACACCGCCTGTGCGCACGACCTGACTTGTGCGCACGACCTGGCTTGCACATGTCATGTGCACATAGTGTAATCTTGCGTGCGCATGGCGTGTTGATGCGTCAACGTCGTGTGATCTTCCGGCTCCGAGTTTCTCTGATACCGAAGAGGGTAGGGAAGGAATTTGGCTTGCGAGTGGCAAAGGTTTCAAGCTCACCTACCGGCATCATGCTTTCGCGGCTCGTAATGAACCAATTAAAAAGTTATTTTGGTACAAAGGTCTTGATTGGGCACGCGAACACTTCCAGTATCTGACTAAAATTTCTCATGTGACCTGGTGAAGCGCCCTTTAAGAGTGAATTACAAACGAAACAAAAGCCATGTGCACATCTGATCTTTTTTTTACCTACTTTCTACTTTCCCCTGACGGCACTCCATGGTTTCGCATTCGTTCTCCATATTCCTGCTGCTGCGCGCAGGCAACTCCTGTTTTCTGCCCCCCCCCCCCTCCCCCCCCAACGCCCAACTCTTCAAGGAGGTGCTTCAAATCCATGGGAACACTGGACTGGAAAACCGGCGGTAAAAGCTGCCCGCCACGTCCTCGGCCATAGACGCCACTTTCCTCTTCTTCCCCTCTCCTCTTCCCGCCTTTATTTTCCTCTCCCCATTCCACTGTACACGATGGGACGTGCTCACATTTAGGGTTGCAGAAATAGCGTCTTTTCCTCTCCCCTGCTCCAACCGCTCGCGCCATGTCAGTGCGGTGGGGTAAGGTGGCCGGCGCGTCCCATTTCACTGCTGCTACAGGTTGCTTCCGGGATGTTTGTTGAACTAGGGAACTAGGTTGTTGCACTCCATAAAGTTCCGAAACGTCAATTTTGCCCGGTAACATGAATTACGGTCTCAAACTGTACTCGAAAGCAAAATTTGAGGCTAAATAGCGTTCATATAGGCACCAATTTTGAAAATAGGCATTTATGGGCACTTACAGACATTTAGGCACAAACCCCAAAAATAGGCATTTATAGGCACTATAAAAACAATATAAAAACACTATAAAAGACCTCCTTTACCCCTAATTCATGCTCATATATCAAAGTGGCGCGATAGGAACGCAAGGAAAAAAATAGGCAATTGCCTATAATCCGGTCTCTAATCATCAGTGAACACTCTTGCGTGTCATACCGTAACGAGAGTGCTCTCGCTCCGTGTGCTTGCCTCACACAAACAAACCTGCTTCGTGTACGAGCTTCAAAGCTGCACCGCGGCGGCTACTAGCGCGTACCTGCGCTGCTATAAACATTACTTGCTTATTACATTGCGATAACAATACGTGTTAGACATGTAGCACATCGATTCAGTGAAGGGACCAATTGTGCTGTAGTGTGGTGTTGATTGTTTTTTATTGTGAGGTTTAACAAGGTAGCCTTTGGTGGTACGCTTTTCATGATCACGTTGCACGTGCATGAGATGCGGAATATTTTAACATTTTTTTTCGTCGGTAATTTTATACATGAAATATGTCGGTGACTATACAACAGCGAAACACTTTTTATTTCAGAAATAAAAAAAGAAGACAACGTTTTATGTAACATTAGATGCGAATACATCAGGTCGACGTAGGCTGTCTCATAAAATATGCTTTGAACTGGGTCAGCAGCACATTCTTACCGTCATCGCTGTGCTTAGCCGTGTCGCGCGCTAAAGGCTTCATCCAACCGTCCTCTAACCATACAAAATTTAATACCTTGCGCAGATTCATTCTCAACGATGGTGGCGGACTTGTACCTTCGTTCTCATTGTTAGGCTGTTCATTACACGTAATACCTGTCAAAGCTCCCAACTTTACTCGTAATAACTGTGACTGAGAAATGCGGGTAACGTGTACGAGTCCTTACACATTCGTCTGACATTTTTATGCCCCGATATATTACTATCAAAGCAGAACCAGGCAAGAGGTTATAATAATAATGATAATATCTGGGGATTAACGTCCCGAAACCAAGATATGATTATGAGAGACGCCGTAGTGGAGGGCACCGGAGATTTAGACCATCTGGTGTTCTGTAACGTGCATTGACATCGCACAGTACACGGGCCTCTACCATTTCGCCTCCGTCGAAATGCGACCGCCGCGGCCGGGATCGAGCCCGCGACCTTCTGGTCAGCAGCCGAGCACCCTAACTGCTATAGCAACGCGGCGAACAAGAGGTTATAGCGGCGACAGCGGTACGATTTGGGCACAAGCCTCCAACATGGCCCTCAAACGTCCGACAGATGGCAGAAATTTTGCATAAGGTCTATAGCAACATGTCTTAATGTTTTAACGAACTAATGCTGCAGCTAACACTTTTTCATCCGATCTCGCGAAACTGCAAAATGCTGGTGTATGGGAATACGGCCGCTTCCGGCAAAAAAAAAAAAAAGGTTTTTGTGCAGTTTGTCGTATCAGTGGTCACAACGAAGCGTATACGAAGAAGGTTATATGAGCCGAAGAAGGGTATACGAGCCGAAGAAGGGTATACGAGCCGTTCGCTGATGCCTGCCGAGATACGCGGGCGCCAACGCTCGCGACCGCGCCCTTGTAGTCAAAGTTCACAGTTGCGGCTCGAGCCACGCAGCCCCTGCACCCCGGCGTCCCATCATACTTCCTCGCCCAGCAAAAGACGGACAGGGCTTCCTTTCTGGTTGAGGAGCAATCGACGGCAGGGCTCGCACGCGGAGTAATGTTATTGCATGCGCTCACCGTGCGATGGAGGTCGACAGCTTGTTTCATCTATGCTTCAGTCGTGTTCCTTGATAGCGCTCGCCCGCTTTTACTCGCGGGTACAGCTTACGATGCGCGTACAAAAGTTATCGATATGCACTTTATACGGAACATGAAGGCGACGATGAAAACCTGTACAGAGTGTCCATATAATTGTTACTGCAATAAAAAAAATATGGAAAAGCCGTAGAAGCGGGCTGCCTTTTTTCTGGACAGCTGCATCGTCTTCGCTGTAAAGCGTTCGTCCATTGGAAGAATCAAATAATCCAGCGCCTCTTTCATTGGTTTCGTTCTCCTCGACACTTATTTCTTCATAAAGAACATGTACAATGTGAGCGCTCAGCGTTAAACCTATCGGGACTTCGAGCTTGTCGGCTACACTCTGTTATTTCCGCTTGCGCAATCGGAAACTCACAAAATGGAGCGCAATCAGTTCTTCGGGCACGATAATTATGCGACGTGAAGAAGAACGGGTGGGTAAATGCATGGGAAAGCAGGGTGGGAGAGAATTCACAACTGATATTTCTCGTATATGGACCGATCAAGAATATGTGCCCTAATCATGTCACGTGAATCGTCGTTCTCGCATCACGAAGAGCGCCAAGAAAACGAGAAACGCCAAGAGAGAATGATACGCTCAATTTTGTATTTTCAGAGGCCCTTTTGGGGCCCTTGAAAAGACAGGGGGGCCCTTTTGGGGCCCTTAAAAAGACAGGGGGTGCAAACACGGACACTAGAGAGTAGTCAGGACACCGCTAACTGAAAAATCTTACAGCAGCGAAAAAGAACGTAGACAAAACAAAATTTACACAGCCTCCCACTGTAATGGTATAAAACCTTAAGGAAGTGCGGAGCTTGGGAGTCTTTTTTGTTGCTCTTCGGTTCTCGCTTTCTTTCCTCCTCTCATTATTTCTTTTTCTCTGTGTCCGTTCTTTATGTTTTCTTTTCTCTATCTCTATTGATTTCTTCCTGTCTCTTTATCTATTTTTTTCTTTCTAGCTCTTTCTATTTTTCTTCCTATTTTTTTTCCTTTATTTCTTTCCTATCTTTTGCTGCTTCCTCTTTTTTTTTTGTATTTTCATACGTGGTTTTGCCTCTGTTACGCCACGTGACAACATACGACAGCCTAGGCCCCTAAAGTGCTCCGCACTTAGTATCATCATCAAGGCAATCGAAGAACAAGAGGAAGAAAGCTTCTCCTTGGCGCGAGCGCGCGCTCAATGTGGTACAGATGGCTATAGTATACGTGGTTTTGCCTCTGTTACGCCACGTGACAACATACGACAGCCTAGGCCCCTAAAGTGCTCCGCACTTAGTATCATCATCAAGGCGATCGAAGAACAAGAGGAAGAAAGCTTCTCCTTGGCGCGAGCGCGCGCTCAATGTGGTACAGATGGCTATAGTATACGTGGTTTTGCCTCTGTTACGCCACGTGACAACATACGACAGCCTAGGCCCCTAAAGTGCTCCGCACTTAGTATCATCATCAAGGCGATCGAAGAACAAGAGGAAGAAAGCTTCTCCTTGGCGCGAGCGCACGCTCAATGTGGTGCAGATGGCTATAGTATACGTGGTTTTGCCTCTGTTACGCCACGTGACAACATACGACAGCCTAGGCCCCTAAAGTGCTCCGCACTTAGTATCATCATCAAGGCGATCGAAGAACAAGAGGAAGAAAGCTTCTCCTTGGCGCGAGCGCGCGCTCAATGTGGTGCAGATGGCTATAGTATACGTGCTTTTGCCTCTGTTACGCCACGTGACAACATACGACAGCCTAGGCCCCTAAAGTGCTCCGCACTTAGTATCATCATCAAGGCGATCGAAGAACAAGAGGAAGAAAGCTTCTCCTTGGCGCGAGCGCGCGCTCAATGTGGTACAGATGGCTATAGTATACGTGGTTTTGCCTCTGTTACGCCACGTGACAACATACGACAGCCTAGGCCCCTAAAGTGCTCCGCACTTAGTATCATCATCAAGGCGATCGAAGAACAAGAGGAAGAAAGCTTCTCTTTGGCGCGAGCGCGCGCTCAATGTGGTACAGATGGCTATAGTATACGTGGTTTTGCCTCTGTTACGCCACGTGACAATATACGACAGCCTAGGCACTAAAGTGCTCCGCACTTAGTATCATCATCAAGGCGATCGAAGAACAAGAGGAAGAAAACTTCTCCTTGGCGCGAGCGCGCGCTCAATGTGGTGCAGATGGCTATAGTACACGTGGTTTTTCCTCCGTTACGCCAAGCTACGACAGCATACGACAGCTCGGGCCCCTAAGGTGTTCCGCACTTCTAATAGAAATTTATCTGCGCATATTCCCACGCAAGAGACGGTACCTACCAATCAGTTGCGCTTGATGGTCTACGCAAGAGATAACTGGTCACTCCCTTGACTTCAATCTTGTTTGTGTGTTTTCACGTCGTGTCGTTTTAACATGAATACCTATCAACTAGCTCATCTACCGGTTATTCTAAGTTTTTCCTTGCCTTTACTTTTATATTCATTCAAAGGCTTACTCGAGTAAAATGGAAGGAAGAAAGTGCCTTAACCTATCGATATATATTACCTTACTATTTTATTTAGTTGTGTAGTCGCGCTTTGACACTGGAGGACGCCCCAGCGTTGAGGTCAGGCAATATCCTTGAGACTTCTAGAGGAAAGATACGACAACCTCCGGGGAGCTATTTTCTTTGTGTCTATCTATAGGAGATGTTCACAGTCCATTTCGACAGAGCGCATTGAGTTACTCGATAAAGCGGTGAGACGGGATGTTTGCTCTTGACCACCTCGATGCACCGAACCCGCCAGCACATTCCCAGCGTAACAAGGGAGTGGACGAAATTTACAGAAAGAGGAACTTGTCAAGTCTGAACTTGCATATGAATGTGTCCCAGATGTTCGACAGCGATGCAGGGAATGCGTGCCGCCCTTTATAGGTGTGCGTTAACCAGGCGGCCGCATAAAACCTAGTTCGATGGCTTACGCGATCAGAATTTATGCGCGGCCTCCGAGATGTACGCCCAAAAGCGGGTGTTTGGGCGCCGTGTTCGTTGCGTTGAAGCACATTCGGTCCTTCTCATTAGTGTCGAGAGCTGTGAAAGTTTCGTGGCATCAAAATGAGGTTGCGGAAGAACCGGAAACAGGGGGCGAGCTGGTCGCCGAACTCCAGCCAATCAGCTGCGGCCGAAATGGACAGTCCACTAGGGGTACACATGGAGAATAACTCCTTAGCCATAAAAAATGAAACAGGAGAATGCTGGGAACTGTGACCAGAGCATGAAGCTCGAGGGGGGAAGTGGCGTCGAAGGCCTTGCGGATGCGAGGCGCGCACGCTCGTGAATTTTCGTTTTTTTTTCCTTTTTTTTTTTTTTCATGAGCTCACCAAGAAAGAGGAAAAGAAACCAGAGTATGATGGGAATTGTGACACGAGCCCGAGGAGGTAGCGGCTTCAGAGGAGGTTGGCTTATGGGTGAAAGGCGCGCTCTCTCCTATTCTTTTTTAATCTATGGTTGAAGCGCATTCCGTTCCCCTAATTTAAGTCGAGAGTTGTGAAAACTCCGTGACGTCAAATGACGTTAATGAGGAAGAACCGGAAAGAGAGGACGCGCTGCTGTCCGAGATCCCGCCAATCAGCGGTGGCTGAAATGTAGAGTCCATTACATGGACACACAGAAAAGCGCTCTCCTGGTGAAGTGATGTATTTTATGCACAGATTCCCCGCTCGGGTTAATATAAAATACTAACGGTGGCGCGCCGCAATTATTTCGCGGCGGTGGCGGCGGCGTGGCCACTCCCGGGACTTCGGCGGCGGCGCGAGCGGCGGGAGCAAAAACAGTCGGCGGCGGCGCGGCGCGGCGGCGCACAGCTCTACTTGGGGTATTCCAAAATTTGTATGGGAGGGTAAGAGGTAATGACGAATGTGTCTGGCTGGTCACGACATGAATAACGTGAAAACCCTGTCGCATACGTCGTCAAACCCTTTCCTGCAGACCCGCGTGGCACATACCCGTATACCACAGGCCGCGGTATGCGGGTATGCGCCACAGGTGTTTGACAATTTATGTATACCCAGGAACGGCGAGGACAGACATTAGTAATTTAAAAGCGAGAGCGTTACGAAAAACTGATGTCAGCAGCGTTGACCCGACGAATGGATATATTAAATATCAGGGTCGCAGCAGGAATCGAACCCAAGCAATCTGCGTGGCAATCAAGAATTCTACCACAGAGCCACGCCAGGTCTCGGAACTGCTTCGGAAAAAGACCCTATGCAGGCGTAATGTTGGTGAAACTCAATTGTGGTTCCAGTGCTGGATATCTAATTTTATAAGCATTACATATGTACTCCTATGAGGCAGGCGTCATGCCATGTTAACGTCAATTTTATACTTAAGCGCCATCCACTGTATTTGGTCCACGAAGCACTATCCAGGGCTACCATCCTCGCAGGCACAAGTGCTACATATCAGATTACCGCTTCTGGTGTAGGAAATACCCATGTTTCTGTTGGCATAGTTACGCAACTGTAAACGACTAGTTATATGAAACATATCTGACTGTTCAACATATGTCTGTGCTTACAACATTTGTACATATTTTTAACGTCATTTCGTAACGTTTCGCTCAATAAGAAAATTACAACAGTCACCTTGCCTCCGCATGCTTCGCATAACGTCGATTCACATGTGTCATAATTTTTTGTGTTTTGGGGGAAGCGTCTAATATACCATTATTCATCATTCTTCGGAAAAGCGTGGTACCTGCTACACACTTGTAACGCATTATGTGCACTTTGTTGATGCTGTGGCTGACGACGATGAAGAATTATGCCAGAGGCTTTTGTAATGGGTTGGAGCATTGAACGACCCACTCGTTACGCAATTCGCATTGTGTAACACCTGGTTGTTACTTTACTGTTCTAAAACGCTTTACAACACATGTTAACGCGATTCCTTAACCGACATGAAGCCTGCATAGGGTCAGTTAGGGCCTGCATAGCTCAGTGGTGCTAGGCTGCCACGAAGAGGGCCCGGGTTCGATTCCCGTTCTGTCGTAGGTATTTTTTATTTAGTTAGTTTTTTTTTCTTATTTCGCACGATAGTGGTCACGGACACCGGCGGTGGCGGCGGACAACTACGGCGCAAAAACGGCCCTTGTTGTGATCTCATAACAGCTTTTGCTGTAAAAGAAAAAGAAAGCCACAGTTTTGCCGCAAGGGCGACGCAATGAATGCGAAAGCAACAAATTGGAATGTAACGCGAAGAACGGCGAGCAGATCGAAACTTGGAGCACGCTGCTCAAGCACAAAGGGCGCACGAAAAGAACACGCACAGGATGAGCGCGAACTAACAACGCTCACAGCTCGACACTGAACGCACTGCTCAAAATGCGAACGACGCGCGAAACATACGCACAGGACGAGCGCAAACTAACAAGTGTCACAGTTGTTGCTTCACTCTGTTTGAACAGCGCGCTTCTTTCGCGAACCGGGCCTCTGTGCTCTGCAACCTGAACGCAATCTTTCCGGCGAAAGCTCACGACGTACAAACTGCTCCCATCACAAAATAAGCGCGCGCGCACCGGCGACTATTCGCCTCGAGATCTTGGAGTGGCGCCCTCTCGCGTGTGACGTCAGGGAGAGGACTCGGATGCAGCTGCGCGCGTTCGCTACGTGAAGGCTGCTCGACGCTGCCAGCCTGTCTATCGCGCTCGAGTTATTGAAACATTGGTGGGCGAGTTGATAAAGCAATTTGTACTGAATGTTCAAGCAAAATTCCCATCTAAATCGAGCGGAGTTGCCGTCAGGAGCACGTTCTGTGTCGATTGCTCCTGCTGTCGTCTGCTAGACATCCATGTGTACATCTGCTTCTATGGTGAATTTTTCTTTTCGCGACTGTTCTAGGGCCGTGGCGCACTCAAAATGACTTTCCTGCCCGTTTTCGATAACTGACTTCAGCGTTCGGGCTTCAGCTTCCGTGTCTGCGTTAAAGCGCAATAAATGTATACCGCGTGCTGCGCGTGTTCGGTTGCCAAGCCTGTGCCTTCGGTTCAATTCCTCTTTTCGGAGTTTTAAGCGCATGACAAACGACGTGTGATGTCATTCAAATAAATTAAGTGGCGTTACCGGCAAATACGTTTGATTAAATACACATTTTAGCAGCTTCTGTGTAAGCGCGTCGTAAGTACTTTAAATTGAAACACGAAATAAACAGGGTGAGTCTAAAGGGGATGCACGACGGGGATTTGAAATATCGGTAGGTTGTCCGGAGTGATTTTCTTTTGTTTTTGTTCTATTTTTTGCAACATATTTTAATCCTTACGTTAATAAATCGACGTTTGTTCACTCGTTCACGGTGGTCTGAAAAAAATTCTGAACAGAATTACTGTAATCATACTAACATTGATAAATATAAAGCTTTCGCATCGAAAGATGTATTTGCAATGAAATACTGTAAATCAGTCTCAACGGTCGACTCCTGATGTGGCTTGGTGCGATCACTGTACTAAAGAGACTCGAGTTCCTTATGCATTTGCCTAAGTTGACTCGAAGGCGAAAGCCATCTTTTCTTGAGTCGATGTATTGTTCCTTCGCCGCCCCGCTCCGAATGCTTTCTGGACGTAACGTGGTTTTGCATTGAAGCTTTCTACACATCACCTGGTTTTGCATCGCCTCCGAGATCGGCCCACCGATCACGGAGGCAATGCAAAGCGACGATGTCATGTGATGACGTAATCATGTGACATGACGTTATGACGTCACAAATTTTGTCGGTCTGCGATGTCATGATGACGTGATCATGTGATGAATTTTCGCATCACTCGTGTTGACGCTGGCGACGCGGGACGCCGACGGTCAATTTTCGCAATTTATGTGGAATCTAAGGCTCCCACCTTAAAATATTCAATCTTGTTACAGCCCGGTAAAGAATCACAATAATCAGCCACAGGGGCCAAAAGAATGGTGGGAAAGAGCTCTCTTTCTCCTCTTCCTGGACACATTCGCGGATTTTTCCTAATGTTTACGAAGCTGTACTATCGGTGTCAAGTGAAACGCGACCACTGCAGCGGATCGCATTGCCCAAGCATTAAAAATATAGTGCGCGCCATCCTGTTATTACCATTTGCAGGCTCGCACAGTCGAGTAGGCAGCACTGCGCGATCGAAAACATGAATGCGGCTCATGAACGTATCTATCTCTAATCATAAGAGTCGAACTGTACCACGCGCACCACTGCTGGCGTTTCATTCCGAGCGATCTTATTTGCATCCAGCTCGCCCAATCTATGCTAGTGGTCCGCAATAACCCGCTGGTCGATGAATTTATCGATTTCATTTTGTCGGCTGTCGTGTCTGTACAAGTCCACATGACTACAATTGGGAGTGGAGCGTGGATTTTCGTTCATCTCAAGTCTATTTACACAACGCTGATTTTTGCGAATAAGCCGCAAAATTGATCGCGCTGTGATTTCAAACCAGCGGAGACTTTTTAACTCACTTGGCGGGGGCGTTCGCGCTTTCACGTAAGCTATTTCAACGCAATCCAGCCCAGTGATGCTGTCGGTATACAGAAGATATGTTAAATGTTAACGTTTCTTAAACTCATGTAATGCTAGCAGTCATCTCAAGAAATATCATAACAAGAAATTGCAGCTAGTAGTCGAGGAACGCCATGCGACGCGAGCGAACTATAACAAAAATGCTGCTGTTTTAGCCAGAGCGTAGCAGACGACAAAAGCCGAATCCCCGCCCTTGCGTCACCGGAGCGCCGTTCGCAGCGCCGCCATCGGTCGCACACGAGGCGAATAGGGCCAATGGTAGACTGGTAGACGAGCCAATGCATCGCAACGAGTGGGGCGCCGAGCGCGCACTTCACACCATCTCGCTGGTAAGGCAGAGAACACGCTGATATTCCCCCCGCTGCATCAAAACGGGGATTATTATTGGGTTTTTTTTCTTTATCATGTTTTTTCACTGAACGTGGAACAGACTCCGAGAGAGAGAGAACAACTTTATTGAAAATAAACGAACCCCAGTCCGGGTCCACTAATAAAAAGGCAAGGCTTAGCCATCAGACAGGCCTAGAAGAGTCATATGTCCGAGTAGTGCTTCCATGATGTCTGGGGAGGAGCCACTCCTCCAGGGTCGCATGTCCTGGGTTGGTAGGTATGTGTTCGAGGCTCTCGCCCATGGCTGCACGGCCACGCCGTCAATACCGCAGAACGTGAGCGTTATCCGGCAAGCCACCGCAGGCCACGCAGGCAGGAGACCCGTCCTTGCCCTGTATAGTGCTGAATGTAGAGAGTCATTAAAGAGTGAGTTTGGGCACGTCTCACCATGGTTGTCTCGCGCCTCGTCATGGGGTGAGGTGGATCGGGATAAACCCTGCGGTTGTTGCGCATCTCGTCTAATCGTTCGGGGCTGTCTAAACGCGCCATAGCAAGTAATTCGGTTCGCTTCAGTCAATCTGGCCACCACAGGGGAGGACCCGCGAGACTTACACGGGACATGGTGTGTGCCACTTCGTTCCCTCTGATCCCCGAGTGACAAGGTATCCGCTGTATTCAAACACATAACGAAGGGTGTGCCTCTAAGTGCTTCGTTAGTGTGCTGTAATGCGCATCTGGAATGTCACCTGTCGCGAAAGCTCGACAGGCTGCTTGGCTGTCTGTGGGTATCAGTAAACAACGGGCATTTGGGTTGGGTATGGTAGCTGCCTATACTATGGCCGTGATTTCTGCCATGCATTGCGTACTGATGTTATGATGGAAGCCCCATGACAGCGGTAGTGCACCGGAAGCTATTCCCGTTCGAAAGCCCTCGCCGGTCTGGGACGGAGTTGCGTCCGTGTACAAGATCGGAGAAGCTCTCCGACTTTCTCAACTTGAAAACTTAAGCGTCGGGCAAAGAATGCGCCGAACGCCACGGTGCTCGAGGAAACGCGCCGGGGACGCTCCAGGGCGCCGTTGTTCGAAGAAACTGAAGTGAAAAAAATGCAACAGCGTTGATATGGACGCCATCGCAACAAGAAAGACAAAACGTTATAGACACGTTCGCGAGCTGTCTCGTTTCGCACTTGCGGTGCACTCTTTGAAGCTCCACATTGTTTGTTACCATCGCAACGGTGTCATAAATACGTTGGAAATAATGGGCGGTAAAGGTTGAAAGGTAGCTGTGAGCCCTTGTCAAGCTGCCTCTTTCGGAAAGCATCTTTTACCTACAGCTGTCCTTCATCGATGTTTATGGAAGATAAACATTATTATTATTATTATTATTATTATTATTATTATTATTATTATTATTATTATTATTATTATTATTGCATGCAAGCGTAGGCGTGCGCAAGGTTCCCCTTAGGGGGGGGGAAGGTCCGTCGCAGCGCCCCCCCCTCCATATTATGTCGATGTATATATATATAGGACTGACTTTGCGCCCCCCGCCCCCGCGCGCACGCCTATGCATGCAAGCTTTCTGTACGTAAGAGCTTTCAGTTCAATTCATTGGGGGGCCATCCTAAGTCACTGAGGGTGAGGGAAACGTGGTCAGGTGACCCCGCGAAAGTCGAGTTGGGGCAACACGTTGGGGGTAGGCGTCCATGTTACTGTATTTTGAATTTTCTAGGCTGAATAACTTCGGACTGCGTGACCCTATCACTGCCGTTCCTGCCGCACTAATCTCTTCAGCCTTCAGCCTACGCAACCCGCAAGTAAAACATGTAAAACAATGAGGTGTTGAAAAGTGTTGGAGGGCTCCTTTAAGTGCGGAGCACTTTAGGGGGCCGGGCTGTCGTACGCTGTCGTATTCTGTCGTCATAGCTTGGCGCAACGCTCCATGTGTAGCATATTGAGCACGCGCTGGTGCCAAGGAGAAGTTTTCTTCCTCTTGTTCTCGACTTGATGATCGCTTGTCACCACCAGCAAAAAAAAAAAAAAAAAGAAATAAAATACTAGTGCGCTTGGCTTAACGCAGGCAAAACCACGTATAAAAATAGAAAAAAAAGAGGAAGCAAGCGCGAAATAGAAAGAGAGAGAAAGGGGGAAAATATAGGAAGAAAAATAGAAAGACCAAGAAAGAGATAAAGAGACAGGAAGATATAAATAGAAATAAAGAGAGAAAAAAAGAAAGACAAAAAGAACGAAAAAGGAGGAAAGGAAAGAAAGAGAGGAGGAAAGAAAAAGAAAACTTAGAGAAGCGAAGAAGGCTGCCCACCTCCGCACTTCCTTCAGGCTAGGCACCCCTAGTGCGAAGCTGCCTTAATTTTCTTTTTCTTTTTTAATTTTTTGTCGCACCAATGAAGAAACACTGTGAAGGGGGGCGAGGTTAACCATGTGATAAAGGACGGCGATAAAAAAACATGGCTGATCCCTCCGTCATAGGAGTCGGTATAACACGAAAGTGAAACGTGTACTCACAGAAGTGGTGCTTATTGTTTAGTGATATATGAGAGCTTGTAGAATGTGTATTGGTGTTTAGCAGCTATAGCATCGTATGACGTGGACACAGCCACGTTGACGCCTAGTCGCACACATCGTATTTCATCGTTGTGGTAGCTGAAATTTTTAACGTATAGCCGGACACAGCGTATCGTGAATCCCGCGCATAGACAACAACAAGCACACACTAACCACTGGCACTCGATATGGGCGTCTTCAAAGCGTCGTCGATTAAGGAGAGAAAGGGCACGGTGTGCGCTTCTGAGTAATAGGGTAACCGACGCCTGCGCTCATGCATACACTACGACAGTGCACTTCAGCAACGCGGGAGCCAGAGGTTCATAGCTGGAGCCGCAAACGCGTGCGGGCGTTCCACGTCCCGCTGGGCTCTGTCTCGCTCCACCAAGGCACGACATTCGCCCGTCTACATCGTTGCCTTGCTGCAGTGCTTACTGCAGCAGTTTTATTAATGGGTGCAATCTCACCCGAAGTAGTCGGCGGCGAAACACCATTGGTGCACGTGGACGCTGCACGACTCCGACAACCATGCCGACAACGAGCTGTTACACGCTAACACGAAGCGAAAGGCAAGGAACATAACTGAATCGGCGACTCCCCGATGCTAGCGCGGCCAGGATTTTTTCACTGCTATCGAGAAGCTTTAAAGGGGAACTCCGGCGGATTTTCGACCACACTGAGATAATGCCGTTTTCAAATAGTATTAACAGTCCTGCAACACCTAGGGTGGTTCATTTTGCCGACACAATCGTCAATAATTTTAAATGAGCAATGAACAATGAGTCAAAATAGAAACCGAAACAAGGAGGTGCTCCGTTCTCCATGCTGGGTATGCGATGACGTCACGAAATCCGCCACACAACTGTGCTAGCGTCAGCGTCGCCTCGAAGCAAAAAAGGGTGCGCCGCGCGCAGCGTCCGTCTACTGGGCGAGAAAGGAGTAGAAAGATGCGTCACATACACAGGGTGGCCCGCATTGGAAGGCATGATTCCGGAATCGGCTACCAATTTTCAAATTGGTTTTCCAAAAAACTAAATGACTTACGGCTGTATAATTTGGCACATATCACCAGGGCACGAAAGAGAAGATATGTTGAAAGTTTTATTCAAATCGGTGAGTATCGAAAAATCACCGGAGTTGCCCTTTAAGCATTACCTCCAAGATTGCGCGCCGGCGCGATATCTCGAACGCCATGCTTTAACTGCGTCGTCGACGAATCGCTCTCTATCGGTGCTAATAAGTGTCATGCCGCATTACTTCCCTTCACCGGTCACAGACGGCGGCACCACCCCGCCTCGCCAACAGAGCGCACCGTGCGGGAGAGAATGCGTGAGAGATATAAGGCGCGTTTGTAGTGAGCCTTGCAACTGCTTCGATAGCTCAGTTGGTAGAGCATCGGGCGCTTTTCGTCGCGGCCCAAGGAGTCAGAGGTTCGACGCCCGGCGGGGGAACTTTTCTCTGTATGTATTTTCTTTCGCGTTTGGTAGCGTTAATTTTACAACGTCATATCCGTGACGGAAATACGTCACTAAAGTCTTGGTGGACCCCGGCATAAAACACTTTCGTGTTAATATCCCAAAAAGTAGCCAGGAAGCCAGGACGTTTTTTTCTGACGCCACCAACCTCAAAAAAATACCCAATTGGCGCAAGGTAGCAAAAACTGGTAACCCTGCTGATATTCCATCAATGTCTGATCATTGTTTTCTCAGAGAACCACGTACCAGACAGTCGAATAGTTTATACCATTATTGCAGCGACATGAACAGGCTGCCTGGTCGCGGTCATGCAGTTAGGCATATTAGCTTGCGAGTAGAGCTGCCCGGCAGACATTTCGTAGTCATAGTACATGTGTGCACGACTAAAATATTGGCGTATATCGTAGAATGAGCACATGAACGAGCAATTAGGCCACAATATGCGATAAGCAATATAAGACCTTATCTGTGCGACATATGTATAGCCGAATTTTTTTACGGCTGAAGATTGCCCTCGTCACCATCGTTGTGCTGTGGGCATTACTTGTTTTGTTGGACCCAATTTCACCCGAAAGAGTGCCACTAAAGATTGGACAGTTCTACTGATCATTAAACTAGGTGTTGAGCAAAAGAAACACGGACAAGAAGAGAACGCGGAGGGGCGCAGACACGCAATTAGGTTTTATTCCGAAGAAAATATATATGCCCCACAAACCGCAAATTCATGTACGCGCATGCGAGACATCGGCTTTCATTGTCAGTCTTACTTATGTATCACTGACTGCGCATATTGTCGTCTAATTGCTCGTTCATTGGCACATCCTGCAATATAAGCCAATATTTTTGTAGTGCGCACATGTACTGTGACTATGAAATGTCTACCGGGCAGCACCTTGTTTAATGATGTACTACTGACTCACCCAGCAACATGCAATTTTGAACTACTCATCTTTACAGCGTGACAACATGAACCGATAAATATATGGAAATTGTGTCTGCGACAGGAAGAGATATTCTTTGTATAATAATAATAATAATAATAATAATTGGGGTTTTACGTCCCAAAACCACGATATGATTATGAGAGACGCCGTAGTGAAGGGCTCCGGAATTCTTTGTTGTACGATGCCATATGACACAATAAGAAGGAAATTAACTAGGGGTGTGCGAATATTGAAATTTCGAATTCGACTTTCGAATAGCTAGTATTCGAAGTTTCGAACAATTCGACACGACGAATATCTAAAACACGACAAAGGCCAATGATGCAACCCTGTTAGGGTGGGCTGGCTAAAACTAACTTTATCAATACAGTAGGCATTTCGATAAAACTTTAACCGATATCCTGGTTCAAAAGCGAACGCTTGTTTATATTAAAGACGATTGTCATTTCCACACCTAAAAAAGCCGGCAGATCCCACGCACTGTGGGAATCGATGAAATACGAAGCAGCCAGCAAGGAGCAAATCACGCTTTACATAATTTGCATGTCATGTTTTACATGTTAGGACCTGTCATTTATGTTCGTCATACAGTCACGTCGCGCAATAACAATTTTGGTGTATATCAAGCTAGCGAACTGTACGCAAGCGCACCATGAGCGTGGCATGTAAATGGCGTTGTAGATGACATGCATGCCAAAATTTTCATGTTACCACCTGCCATTCATGTTCGTTATACAGTCATGTCACTCAATACCAAGTTTGGTGTATATCAAGCTAACGAAACGGCCGCGAGGGCGCCATGAGCGTGACATGCAAGTCATGTCGCACATGACAAGTCATTATTTCCATATTACCACTGGTCATTTATGTTCGTCATATAGTCATGTCACTCAATACCACATTTGGTGTATATCAAGCTAACAAAACAGCCGCGAGCGCGCCATGACTGTGGCATGCAAGTCATGTCGCACATGACAAGTCATGATTTCCATATTAGCAATTGTCATTTATGTTCGTCATACAGTCACGTCACTCAATCCCAAATTTGGTGTATATCAAGCTAACGAAATGGCCGCGAGCGCGCCATGAGCGTGGCATGCAAGTCATGTCGCACATGACAAGTCATGATTTCCATATTAGCACTTGTCATTTATGTTCGTCATACAGTCACGTCACTCAATACCAAGTTTGGTGTATATCAAGCTAACGAAACGGCCGCGAGCGCGCCATTAGCGTTGCATGCAAGTCATGTCGCACATGACAAGTCATTATTTGCATATTACCACTGGTCATTTATGTTCGTCATATAGTCATGTCACTCAATACCAAATTTGGTGTATATCAAGCTAACAAAACAGCCGCGAGCGCGCCATGACTGTGGCATGCAAGTCATGTCGCACATGACAAGTCATGATTTCCATATTAGCAATTGTCATTTATGTTCGTCATACAGTCACGTCACTCAATCCCAAATTTGGTGTATATCAAGCTAACGAAATGGCCGCGAGCGCGCCATGAGCGTGGTATGCAAGTCATGTCGCACATGACAAGTCATGATTTCCATATTAGCACTTGTCATTTATGTTCGTCATACAGTCACGTCACTCAATCCCAAATTTGATGTATATCAAGCTAACGAAACGGCCGCGAGCGCGCCATGAGCGTGGTATGTAAATCATACTTTTCATGACTAGGTAGTCATGATTTTCATGATATGACCAGCCATTTATGTTCGTCATACACTCTAAATACGGTAACCTATAGCAAAGGTGAACTTTTTCACATTTTTGTGCACCTATAACCTAAAAGTTACATCAGTGTAACCTTTACATTTATAACCTTTCTAATGGTTACAAAATTAAAGGTTAAATTTGTTTATATAGGTTACACTCTTTTCTTTCGGAATGTAACCTTTGCAAAGGTATACAGCAATTGAAAAGACATAGGTTACTTTCAAAACGTCCTTTATTAAAATGTCCTTAGTGCTTTTGAAGGACTCAAAAGGCAACTCTCATATGCTGCAATGTGACCAGTGTAAAAATATCTAACTAGGAAAACGGTGTACAAAACCAAGACGAAGATAAATATCAATAGGGTACACGGTTAGCACACATTCTTCTTTTTCAACAGCAAAAGAAGATTCTTCAGGCGGTTTGTGAGTAGTCCAGGAGGAACGGTTGTGTCCGGCAGGGCAATCTTTTGCAGCAGGACAAGGATTGGTGAGAAAGCAGGCGGGTACTCAAGATTTTTGATGAAATATGTCAGCAGGCAAAAAATGAGGGCCCGCTCTATATTTCCATTAGACACCCGGATTACTTGCTCAGCGTTTCCGGCGTAAACACAAGTGTGTTCGCGACAGGTATACACATGAGGCGCAGTGATTTGCACGTCATCCGGTAGAGCCATCTGTGAAATATTACAATAGTGCCATGAAGAATCAACACGGCAAAAATTCTCAGCATACTCAAGTGAGATTAATAAAAAAACAAGAATTTAGAGCATTCGTATATTACTGTGATATTGAAAGTGAAATTCAAATTGTGAGAAAGCGCTTGATGCAACAGTAATTGGTAAGTGTATGCATGTAGTAATCATTCCACAAACCTCGTTGATAAGTGGGTGCCTTGAATGACATTGCAAGTGCTTGGCGATGTCGATGAATGTGCATTCACGTTGTTCTTTGCATGAAAACGCTTCCGACACTGCTCTTAGCTTTCTCTCCAGGTCACCAATGCTGCTTTTAAACCGGAGCTCGACTTCGATGCAAAGCTGAAAAAAAAAACAGTTAAGATAAAGCAAAAGTGATGATTAATATTAACGACAAAATAAAGCTTTCTTTCTGATATCCCTCATGATAAGAGGACGTAAAGCATTACAATAATAATTCTGACCATTTAATTAATTACTGCATAAGTGCACTGGTCCCCTTCACGAATCGAGATTTGGAGCAACAAAATGTTTGTTTTGGAGCAGTTTGGAGCACCTAGCTACTGCATGCACACTGCTAAAGACTTTTTGAATACTTAGATTGCCAAGCATAACACCAAATAGTACAGGCCCGCAGCCAAAGGGGTGCCCCCCCCCCCCTACCCGAAATTCAGATGGTTGTATGTGTTTTACCGAAAATTAATAAAAATGGGTGTTTATCACGGCCTCCCGAAAGTGCCCCCCCCCCCTCCCCTTTCCGAAAACATTTCCTGGCTACGGACCTGCCACATAATATACAATAGCTATAGCTGTGAACAGTTTCATGCAAACCATAACTAAATGGAACGAAAGTACACCATTAAGTTTATAGAAAGATAGCACTACTTCATAAGCAATGCATTAGTGAGAAGGTAACGTTACAAAGCACTGTTCCGTGGTTCATAATATTATTGGTTCCTAATAATATGGTTCTTAAGTGGTTAATTCCTAATAATATTATTGCTTGAAGAAAAATAGACAATATACTAACACGCCGCCGTCTACTATTTGCCGTTATGCTACACGTGTGTTTGTAAGGAAGGACTGGTGGGTTGCAGCACAATTTACCTTCATGGCAAGCGACGCCAGGCTGTTCCTCAAGGTCAAGCTCATGTTCTGATACGTCTGATAATGGATGGTCTTCCATAAACATTGTCTCATCTGCAATGAAAAGTTGCGAACAAATAAGCGATTTAATGCCTGCCAAGGCACTCTATGCAGTGGTTCCTTGTTACGCACTATCCTCTTTGGCCATGCTCTTGTGGTCTTGAATATAGCTATATATGTTCATGAATTATGCGCCAGGAAGTGGTCAGAATAACTTTTGATGTGCAGCGGCGTCAAAAATTTAATAAAACGCTTAACTGCCTCATGTTATTTAGACATATGCACTGAACGACTTGTCATGCATCCAATCCGTATCAGTAATTGCGACGTTTGGGAACAGAGTTCCGTTTTCAAAGCTGCGATTTCAGAAGCATCAACTGCATAAGCCACTGGTAAAATGCCCATCGATCAAAGTTTTTGACGCGTCTTCATCCTTACAGTGATACGTAGCACTAGAAAACATGGATGTTTACGTGGTATTGGCCTACGGTGCTGAACTACTAAAAATCAAAATTTCTATTGTGCGATTTCAGTTTCGGCAGCCGAATGTGGCTTCGAAGGGAAATTCGGGGCATCGATCACGCCAGACATGAAACGGTTTAAGTATAGTCACTGAATACGTACGCACGTCACAAACTTCACTGATGGTTCGAGCGAGCCTTAACGTGATTACGGTTTAGCGAAATTAGAAGTTGCTAAAGGCACCCTAAATCTGGCGTTTGGGCTTACTCTAAGCATGAACTGCGCATGGACTAAGCATGGAACTAAGCATGGACTGCGCAGTCGCCACACAAATACGATTATTCGTGCCCGTAGTTGGCCTCTGAAAGGTTGCGACACAGAAGTCAATGCACAAGGAGCGAGATGCGAGCAGAGTTCGAGAAATCATGTCAAATAAACTCCGGCGCCGTAAAACGAAGCGTGCGCATTCGTGAACATGTGAAAGCATTCAGAAACAAGCCATAGCAAGAGGGAGAGGCAGCAAAATAAGAACTTTTTTTTGGACAAACAAACATTCTAATAATAATCATATCTGGGGTTTTACGTCGCGAAACCAGATATGATAATGGGGACACCGTAGTGGAGGGCTACGAAAATTTCGACCACTTGGTGTTCTCTAACATGCACTGACAACGCACAGTGCACTCACAACGTACACGGGCTTCTACCATTTCGCTTCCACCGAAATGCGTCCGCCGTGGCCGGGGTCGTACCCGCGACCTGCGGGTCAGCAGCCGAGCACTGTACCCACTGATCTACCGCGGTGGACAGAAAAAAAAAATCCAAGTGTGCTGCGCCCACTAACCTTTCGAGTGCTCACGCAGCGCGCTCTGGTTAGGCACTTCAACTCCATTATCTTGTTCTGTACCACCTACGTAGAATACACAATGAAATAAGAGACAGAATCGTGTCGTAACAAAACGTCAAATTCTGTCACGCTATCGATGCCGTCTGCACAATATGGTGCGCTGAACCCTCAGTCAACCAGTTTCGTTAATGTGTTGCATAAACCATAATTCTGTGGCGCCACATATTAAGTACTTTCACTCGTGCCCCAAGCGTATCGTCAAAAGCTTACGGCGCAGAACTCACTTCATAAGTACAGAAAGCACGCACAGAGTTCTAGAACTCTGGTTTAAAATATTGATGCCGCAGCCATCCACGGGAAGCTTGCGCATTTATGACTACACGAATGCCCGTAATCACCGCTGCGCACGAGCGCACATGAGAAGGCGATATTTATTTGGAGAAGGATAATCACCCTACTTCTCAATGATAGCACATGACATACACGACGCAGCTGCGCTAGTACTCTACTATAAAACGAGCACAGATAGCAGATAAATCGACAAAAATATCTCTCTACACAGTGTCGCGAGCAATAGGTCAGTAATGCGCAATGATAAACCTACTAAACCTTTTTTATATATATATATATATATATATATATATATATATATATATAGCTTAGACAAGCACCCTAACAACAAAATCGACAAACGAGGCCACTCTTACCAGCTGAGAAAAGTCCCAATTTGGCAAGTATTGAAATAAGGAAGACCTTACATGCCGTTAAAGTGTATCTGAAACAAAAGCCACTTACCCAAGTCAGTTATTCGTCCATGAGCCGGTGGGCAGAGGTTGCAGTAGTCGCAACGAATGGCGCTTGCTGTGGAGTCGTCCGGTGAACGAAAAACGACGTAACGCCGACACTCACATGATGTTTCGTTGCAGCTGCCACGCAGCACACCCCACATATCTTTGCTGCTCAACGGCATCACCGGTTTCACGCAACGCATGCACAAACCCAAGGAAAGGAATTGGAAACAAAGTTCGCAACCGCCGCCAGAAAACGGCGTGCACGAGTGCTGCCCGGGCGATTCGGCGCTGCACGCTGCATGCTATGCACGCGGTGCGCATGCGCTGCGCCAGCGGTGGCGCCTCCCCGTCGTCTAGACTTTATGGCGCCCTTTTTTTTTTTTTTTTTTTGGCGAGGGACGCGGTGACGCTGTGTACACATAAGTTAGAGTTGTTCATAGGTTACTACGGACAGGTTACACTGCGCTTTTCGCGCTGGTAACGTATGCATTGCTCGAAATGTGGATGTAACTTTTAGACACCGCGCAATAACGAAAACATGAAAATAAACTCCTTTGTAACCTTTATTTCATAAGTTACTCACGCCCAAAAGTTACTTTATAGGTAACCGTGTTTAGAGTGTACAGTCATGTTGTGCCATACAAAATTTGGTATAAATCCC
>JALIZH010028541.1:0-16233 GCA_030522465.1 Rhipicephalus appendiculatus | reverse complement strand
CCAAGCGTGATAACAGCACAGCGCGCGTCGTTTGCTCTATGTGCGAGTGAAAGCGTGCGAGGGCGGCCGACTATCGCGGCTCAATCTACTAAACTAAACGCACCGGCCGTCTACCGTCGCGTGAAAGGCCGTTAGAGGCATAATAGAGAGAGAGAGAGAGAAAGGTTAAGTGAAAGGCAGGGAGGTTAACCTGAAGAAAATTTTCGGTTTGCTACCCTGCACTGGGGAAGGGGTAAGTGTTGCAAATATATACTAGAGGGAACTATGGCGCTACGATCGTTCAGCCACCCTGGGAATGATGGCTAGCATACGAATTTGCCTAATCTTCGTACTTGCGGCTGCGAACGCACTTGTGGCTCTGTTTATTGCTGTGTTTTGGAGTTCGCTTCGGTTAAAATAATGGTGTGAACTCCGTGACCCATTTGAATTGGTGAGCCTGAAAAGGTCGAGGTGTTGAACTGGAACTCCTGAACGTTTCCTGAACTTCGTCTTGCGACAGAGCGGCTGCAGGCCACACGGAGCCGAAAGAACGTAGCCTAGGGAAAGCCTTGTATATATCATCATCATCATCATCATCATCATCGTCATTATCAGCCTGACTACGCCCACTGCGGGGCAAAGGCCTCTCTGATGTTCCGCCAATCAACCCGGTCCTGTGGTTTCAACTGCCACGTTATACCTGCAAACTTCTTAATCTCATTTGCCCACCTAATCTTCTACACGTCAACCTAATATACTACACATCATTCCCATTCTAAGGCTGAAGAGCTGTGCGTGGCAGCTCCCATAGATACTAGTGCCAGAGTTTCCTCTTGTATATTATGAGGAAACTATGCTTAGAGGAGTCCCAGAGGGTAGAATGCGTGGCTCCGGTAGAAACTGCGCACTCTGGGCGGCCGGGAGTGATCGCACGCACCCTATCTTGGAAGGAGTCAGCAGAGGGTTCATAATTTCGTACACGCGCTGTCTTTTCACCATTCAGTTAGCGTTGAAGCGATAGACTACACGAAGGTCGCTTCGCTCGCTGTACCGGACGCGTTCCCTTACGCCAGCGTTTTTGTTGTTTTACCCCAGATTGGATGCTAAAGAAGTTAGCTGATAGCCTTACTTCGTGCAACATTCCAATTGGTTGATATCGCAATAAATGCTCCCATACGGCGAAAAGTCCGACTTTCTTTTTAACAGCCAAGCTGTTCAAGCTGGCAGTAAGACGTCCGTTTACAAAAAAAAAAAACCGTCTGCTGTGCCGTTGCCATAGGAGCCGCCTCAGCCGCGCGCCACCTATATGCTAAATATAGCGAAGCCGCCGCCGAGCCGTCGCCATAACAATCGCCACAGTTTCTTACA
The DNA here is from genome assembly GCA_030522465.1 of Rhipicephalus appendiculatus. Classification (NCBI taxonomy): domain Eukaryota; kingdom Metazoa; phylum Arthropoda; class Arachnida; order Ixodida; family Ixodidae; genus Rhipicephalus; species Rhipicephalus appendiculatus. The sequence continues at coordinate 14,886 of JALIZH010028541.1, read as the reverse complement.
CCGTGGCGATTGCACTCATTTTCTTACACATTCATAGCGACAAGTTTCGCGCGTATTACGGATCCGCCCCTCGTCTCTTGGTTATCGCTTCTTCGGCCAAGCACGATGGATCCAATTGGCACCGGCTTTGTGATTCCCGTGCTGCAGCACGACGAGCTCAGAGTCAACCAGCTTCGCTGTGCCAAGGTATGCGCAACATAGTGCGAACTTCCCACATTTTTAACTTTGAAGAAAACAAAATGCGAAGGAAACGCTACTGATACTTGGGCGGCCGCGACTTGTAATAATAATATCTGGGGTTTAACGTCTCAAAACGACGCTATGATTATGAGAGACACCGTAGTGGAGGGCTCCGGAAATTTTGACCATCTCGTGTTCTTTAACGTGCACTAACATCGCACAGTACAAGGGCCTCTACAATTTCGCCTCCATCGGAAATGAGCGCCGCGGCCGGGATCGAACCCGCGACCTTCGGGTCAGCAGCCGAGCACCACAACGACTGCTCCACCGCGGCGGACCGCCGCGACTTGTCGCTATCAGCGTTGCTTCCATTCATACCTGGTATATTCCAGCATTACTTTCGCACCGGTCCCTTATCGGCACACCCTAGAGAGCTTAGATAAGATAAGCCGCTGGCTCAGAATGGCCGTGTTTGCATTACACAATCGGGTATATGAAGCATCGATGGCAAGCAGCATACGCGGACGCTCGCAGGTGATTAGCCATTTGGCTGGCGTTCAGCACGCATGAACGCAGGATGTGGAAGGCCAATAGGCGGTGAAAAAGCGAAGGGTAATAGTGTTAGTGCAATGCGCCTTGCGTGCTTTAAGGAGCAAAAAAAAAAGGGGGGGGGGGGGGTGATCATTAGATATACTTCTCGTGATCATCTATGCCTTCTCTCGGAAAGCTTTCGGAAAAGGGTTATTATTACTACAGTTCAAAGTCGATATAACGAAACACGATTTTAAGAAGCTCCCGATCTAACGAAGAAATTTCCATTCCCCGGCAAATATCCATGGGTTCAGTGATGCCATCAACTCGAATTAACGAACTAATTTGGCCACCAAACCCGATTTAACGAAGTTTTTCCTGAAATAACTTAGTGAAAAAGCGGTGATTTCCCTTCTAATTTTGACGGAGACGGGTTTTTCTTCGAACGTGCGCTCTAACGCTGTCGCGTTAAAACATCTAGGTGTCACAGTTACAGCCGTAGCTTTATTTTAACGAGGCTGCACGGAACAACGGATATAGTGTATTACGTACCGCATGGTGCTAGAAGCGGCCGGCGGTGGTTATTTCGTGGTTTATGCGGCGGATAGCAAGCACTGATCATCGCCTCCCATCATTGTCTCTCGGCCTGCTGAACACAGTCACTCCATTCGTACTCCGCGTCATCGCATGTCAGTAGGCGGTCATAACTCCACATTAGCCTCCACCTGGCCTGCATCGCCCGGACATGGGCAACCATCGGGACACCCTCGCGGACAGGGTTGCCGTTGGGTGGACATGAAAAGGCTCCAGAACTCACGCCAAAAGTAGCCAAAGTAGCCACGTCATTTGATATTATGGCTGAATTTCTAGCCAAATAGAACAGAAGCGGTATTACCAACAGGGTCTTTAATATTGATGAAAAAATAAAACCATTTTGAATAAGTGAAACCACAAGTTTAAAAAAGAGTCATGGCGCCAACTGGAAATTTTCGTCGCCAACGGGGTCCCAAAAGTAGCCAATTTGGCGCAAACGGCAACCCTGCTCGCGGACCATTTCAGACGCGCCGGCATAGGTCGCCGACAGAAACAATGCCGTGGTAGCTTTTGGGTGTCGCAGCGTTACAATTTGTTAACTCGAAGGACCAGCAAATTCCTTTCTCGATTTTACGAAATTGCCGATTTAACGAAATAATTGGAGCGTCCCCATCACTTCGTTAAATCGAGTTACAAGTATTAGTATAATTATTATTTGCGTTAGTAGTTGTAGTAGCAGTAGTAGTATTGCTTCTTCCCAGCGCGTACGCAATTGTACAGTATATCGAAGTTGTCGGCATTTATTAACGCATGCATACAGAATGCCACGCTTCCTCTGCTTCTCGTTTTACCCCTTGCATGAAAAGTAGTGCGTCAGAGCTCGATAATCAAGTAGCCATTTGTAACACATCGTAACATTTTGTACTGCCCGCGCGTACACTGCGCTCTCAGCTGAGGTTGGGAGCTTTGAAAATGAGTAAACAATGAAATAAAGAAGCCAGAGACAGCACAAATAAATTTCTTTGGCTTTTTTTTTTTTTTTTGCTCAAATTTGGAAATAAACGGTCAGGAAAAATGTACGAAAGTAAGACACCCAACTAAAAACAACTTGTCGCCTATGGGAGCCCATTGAAAATGATTTTTTCCGGTAGAGCTAAGGCGACGTCCACATTTTTTAATATACCTGAGCCTGAAAATGTTGACCAACGCCACTCGTGGATGGTAACGGCGGATGCAGCAAATCTTTCTGACCGCTGGTGTCCCGCGATCGGAGGACATTTTAAAAGCGTGCAGCTGACCAATCAGACCACATATGCTACCATAGGGCACCAAACCTTTGCCGGAATCGATCCCGTTCACCATGCAGTGGATAATAAGAAGATGGGTGGATCGGAAAACCCGCCAGAGCCATATGAAGCCAACAGTAGGCCAATGAAGCGACGGAAAGGAGTGAAAAAAAACAAAAACAAAAAAAAACAGCTATTTGGGATGTTTCAACGTAACAGAGGAAGAGGAGGTACACACATGACGAGAAATATTGAAGTTGCACTGCTAAACTGTATATTCCCTAAGATTTGTTGAAATATGAGAAAACGGTCACTGTCTCCCCACAGGCCATAAACAGTCCTAATTAAAAGGCTGGGCCGCATTATCCCACACGCCGTAACACAAAAGGCTTCCCAATTATTTTAACCACTACCTGCGATCAAGGCGAAAGCCTCAGGTGCCCCATCAAAGGCGAAAATTGAGCCGTCGGCGTCGGAGTCCCGCGTGGGCGGCGTCAGCACGAGTGATGCGAATAATCATCAAGTGATGACGTCACCGTATGACGTCATCACTTAATATTTTTTGCTTCACTCGCGCTGACGCCGTCGACGCGGGACTCCGACGCCAATGTCACCATGTGAAGTCTTTAAAACGTGCTGTCTCGGTGGATCAGTGGCTACAGGGCTCGGCTGCTGACCCGAAGGTCGCGGGTTCGATCCCGGCCGCGGCGATCGCATTTCGATGGAGGCGAAATGGTAGAGGCCCGTGTACTGTGCGATGTGAGTGCACGTTAAAGAACACCAGATGGTCGAAATTTCCGGAGCCCTCCCCTACGGCGTCTCTCATAATCATATCGTGGTTTTGGAACGTAAAAGCCCACATATTATTAAGTCTTTAAAACGTCACAGATAGGCAAAATTTGTGACGTTACTATAATAAGATTACATCGTCAGTCGGCCAAAGGTGGGCGGATCACGGAGGCAGGGGCAAAACCAGGTAACGTGCAGAAAGCTTGCAACGCCTCCGATCTTGGAGGCAGTGCGAAAACCACGTTACGAGCAGAAAGCTTTTGCAGGGGGGACGTGGGATGATCAACACATCGACTGAGAAGAAGGTGCTTTCGAACTCTAAATCCCTACTTGTATAAGTAGTATTATAGCAGTAATGAGTAATCTCAATACAGGAAATTTGTTTTTGTTTTTTTAGTCTGTTACTGAAATTCTAAACAAGATCGGGAATATAGTGTCTGATCTGAACAATTATCGCACTCTTCCCATTTTTATGCACGTTTTTTCTTCCTTTTGTTATCAATATTTAATACTTGAATTATAAAAAAAAAATCATATCATCAATTCTTGGCCAATCCCCCTGAGTGGGTATGAGGCATGGCAGAGGAATCATCATCATCATCATCTTTGAATCGTATTAGGCGAATGCATAAGTGACTCTATGAGTTTTTTTTTTCTTTTTTTTTTTAAAGGTGGCCTATATATAATTACACGATATCAAGAGTGTTTTCTGCATTTACCCCAATCCCCATTCCCTCACTTTCGCCCGCGAGGGCGAAGTTAAGAGATTATAAAGAATTAGCCGAGGCCACTCTATATCACAATGTAATCGATGGAGTGGTGATAGACCGTATCGCGTACGTGTGAACTGATACCTTTGTCCGAGATCGTACTATAGGACATGCTCATCTGCAACCATTGTCAACAAGTAATTGTGCTCACATACCATTCGAAGATTGCATCAGCGACTGCATCAGCGACTGCAGATTGCATCAGCGAAGAAATAAAGAGAAATCAAGAAATAAAGAGAAATCACGAAAAAATAAACCTTTTCTCGGCTTTCTCCAGCAACAGAATACTTAGAGGCAACGTAAAAAATCCCACAAAACTTTGCGAATGCAGAAGGAAGCTTAAACGGACACTGTGCAGTCGGTTTGAACGGTACTTTCGCGTGTTAATTGATTGTTTACGCGCATGTGTTTTTACTTAACGCGTTTGTCTCTAAAGGGATCTAAAGCCACCTCCGGTTAATTATTTTAACATTTCAAGCAAACGCGCGCATCGAGTTCTGAATATCTTCACGATCAACAATGACAAGTGCGGCAGCGCTATACGAGCCGTGGGCGCTCCATGTGCGCAAATTCCAAGGAACAATCTCTTCTCCTCTTCGGGCCTTTCGGTAATCCCTAGCTTTGGCCGTGACGTCAACATTCGCGTCTGCGCATGTCATCCACAAAAAGAACTGTTTGTTTGCTCGCCAGGCATAGGCGTGCGCACGAGGGGGGGGCAAGGGGGGGCAGCCAAGCCCCCCTGGACACCCAAGAAGGGGGGCGCAATGTCTACCCCATGCATTGTCTTAATAGGGAAGGGGGGCTTAGAAGGACTGACAACTGGGCAAGTTGGTATGAATTCATACTAATGAAACGGCGCCATGTAACGAGATGTTTTTCGTGTGCTTTCGTCTTCCCTTGTGGCGCCGTTTCATTAGGAAGGGGGGGCGCTGCGACGAGCCCTCGCCCCCCCCCCCTTGAAGAGGAATCCTGCGCACGCGTATGCTCGCAGGTATGCGCGCTCGCCGCTCCTCCTCCTCCTCGCAAGGTGAGGAGTGGCGTGGCAAGGAAAGAGCGAAAGGAGTGAGGGGCGCTTTTCGGTCATCAAACGCGTGTAACACCGCTATACTACGGCACCGTTTCAAACAATCTCGCGGCTACGCGTTCGCTGTAGACTCGTGCCCAACTTCAACACCACAACTAAATTTCCACCGCTGGGTGGTTTAGGGGTCCTTCAACCCTTTGTAGGTCCTCCTATATTTTTCGACACGGTGATATAAAAACCGGCTGTGGTATATTGATATAAACTACAACGAAATGGTATGAAACAAATTTCATCAAAATCAAGCCAGTAGTTTACTGAGAAAAAAAGTGGGACATATATGTCCCACTGACTCGTGAGAGTGTTTTCAAAAAGTGGGAAAACACTGTCCCACTGTCTCATGAAGGCACCATCTCACGATTGTATCAACGGATATTTTGGGATGAAGCGGCCGAAGCAAGTGGCACAGAGTATCACTTCTCAAGTTGTGAAGAGGAAAGTTGTGTGGACCTCATTTCAATAGGAGAACACCTCCTGCAGTTGCGCCTCTTGTGAGCCTTCAAAGTGCTGTCATATGTTCCTGTAAAGCTTACTTCACCGCATGCATCAACCGACTTTTTTTCTGTCCATTTGGCTGTCCTTGCTTTTGCTGTCGAAATTGTTGAGTACAGATGTTGTCGCTGAACATTTGGCTACTTTTCAAGAGGCGTATGACATCAAGAAAAATATTTCCACGCATCAATATCCGCAATTGCGCTGAGGGATGAGCGGGACAATTTCGCAGGGCGTTATTCCGATGCATTTATCGGCCAAGTTATTACGCAAAATTTACACAAACACGTGATGTCTGGAAGCAAACATCACCTCTCTCAAAAACCAGACAAAGAGGAAATTATCCGGCATTTTGATTGGTAGGTTCTATCTATCTCAGGAAGAGGAAAATTCAGAAGTTATCATTAAAAAAATGACCGAAATTCAACGCCACTGTAACACTACATCCGCCCTTCAAAAGCGTTGTAAAAGAATTTTCCTCGACATTACGACGACTTAGGTAACACACGAGTGACTTAATGTTGCGCTAATTGCAACGGGTGATGTGTGAGAAATTTTTTTCTGTAGACGGGAAAGTGGAACGCATGTGTCCCGCTGTCGCACAAAGGGTTAAGAGATGAAAAAAATGCTTGAACAGTGTGTCGCTGAGGCCAACACGACAAGTAGTCTAGTCTTTAAGGCAGCAACTTAAGGTTGGTGCGTTGAAGTTGCAGTAACCTTGAGTAGCTACCTTGAAGTGGCAGGAACTTTGAGTTGCTGCCTTGGAGAATTAAGGCCCCTTGTTGCGATGGCTGCAGCGACACTCCATGTTCAAGGATTTTTTTTCTTTTTCGTCATTTCAGGCCTCCTGCCTTATTTCCGCATGTATTTAGACAGTTAGGCTGTGTTCGTGCAATCTTCATCGCGTAGAAACTAATATGAATGAACAGTACAACAAACAGCGAAAGTTGGCGGGATGTTTGAGCGAGCTATATTATCGCCCCGTCTTGGAGCGTAATTTCCAAAGAGATGTTCCAGCCTGTAGTTGGTATTGCAAACCTATACAGCCGGGGCCTGAAACACGCGGCCCGCGGACGTTTATCTAGCGGCCCGCGGCGTCACAAGGAATAAGATATTTCTGACTTTGTTAAATGGTAGTCTCATTATTTACTTGCTATAGCAATTAATAATGCTTTGTTCGAGTAAACTGCAGATACGGGACTGGTCTCAAGCACCTATTTTTTTTTTCTTTTGAGGGGGGGGGGGGGGGGGGAGGCAACCGATGCGATCACCGTGTGTTGAAGCATAACCGCGGAACAAAATCACAGTTTCCCAATGGGCGCGTCCATATTTGATTCCTTCTGGGGATCAGCGTAGATACTTCTCGAGTCCTGGCGCCAAATCCCCATCAGATATGATCCACTTATGACATGAGTCTCAAGTTCACCTCAACTTGCGGGCCGCAGACAAAAAATTTATTCCCGGAAGAACCGACAGTGGAGAAGGTCGGAGCGAGGGAGGGGAGGGGGGGGGGGGATTTCGTCTAACGTTGCCGTTTTAAGGAAGGCCTTTCATGTACCTCATACATAGGCGTGCGCACGGGTGGGGGGGGCAGGGGGGGGGCGCCCCCCCTAGTCACCTAAGAGGGGGGCGCAAAGTCAGCCCCATACATTGACATAATAGGGAGGGGGCGCTGCGACTCGGGGGGGGGGGGGGGCGCAAAGTCAGCCCAATGCAGTGACATAATAGGGAGGGTGGGCGCTGCCACGAAGCCTTCGCCCCCCCCCCTGAAGGGGAGCCCTGCGCACGCCTATGACCTCATATATCATTTCTGGAGGGGACTTCGCGTCAGGATTCGAGAAACATGTCATTTCTGATCGCCAGAATCTGCACTTATGAAGTATTGACTTTACTCCACGGTTATGTTTCAACCATAGGTCGGCACTTTAAGGGAGTACTCACTCAAACTCACTCACCACAATTTTTTCAGCCCTCGCACTCACTCACGTTCACACTCACGTCCACTCACACTCATGAGTACTCACTCACGTTCACACCCACGACCACTCACACGCATGAGTACTCACTCATACTCAACTCACCACGTTCAAATGAGTGTGAGTGAGTGTGAGTTGAGTGCACTCATGAGTGAGTGTGCCGAGCTATGGTTTCAACACACGGTGACCGCGTGGTGTGCCTCACGAAGAAGAATGCTTCAAGCCAGTCCCGTCTGCGTAGCTTACCCGAACAAAGCGTTACTAATCGCACTAGGCGATTAAATAATGCGAGCAACATTCAGCAAGGCCACAAACATTTTATTCCTTGCAAAGCCGCGGGCTACGTACAAGCGAAAGGTCCGCGGGCCGCGTGCTTGAGACCTCCGATTTGTGAGATATGGGAAATGAGTTCGTTAAAATGGCAGCGTTAAGTGTCATTTTGTTGATTTTTATTATTTTTTTTTTCGACTTTCTCGCTTTTTCCGTCACGGACAACGCTGATTTTTCGCTCACCACCAACGACGCCGACACCGGAATTACTGCTAAACGAGATCTTAAACGCTGTAGCATTATAACGCGCATTTGTCGTGGAGCTAACGTCCCGCGGAATTTTTGCTCTTGGGTGCACGCGTTGGAGTTATACTTCGGTGTTGTTTAAAACGGCCGTCACAACAGAAGACAGCCGTCCGAACGGTCAACGAAAACATGTTCCGTGGTTTCTAGTTTCCTACACTGAACGAAATCTATATAACCCCCGGTGGCACAAACATGCCTCGTATTTCGAGCCGCGTTTTCACTGGCAGCGTGCCATTGTGGAGCTCCTGGAAAAGAAAATATGTTTTACCCCTGGGGGGCAATAACATGTTTTTTCCGCGCGTTTAGAGACATCGCTTCGTGGTTCCGCTCGATGAACGATAAGGAGAGACAGGAAACAGAATTTCTTGGAGATCATTTAAGGGCGCTTTCCTGGACATGTTGCTCAGATATGCTCAATCAATGACCTGCGGGGGAAAAAAAACATTTAAGGGGCCCCTAAACCGCACCGAGTTCCAAAGCGAGACAGTAGTTTCTCGCCTTCATTACCCTTCCTACAAGCGCTATTTCCTCCTCGCCACTTATTTCTTCACAAAACACGTGGAATGTCAGCGCTAAGTGTTAGGCCGGTCAAGATTTGGCGCTTTCGACCACACGCTGGTATATCCGCTCGCGCAGTCGCAAATGTAGAAAACCAAGTGAAATCAGTTTATCGCGCACGATAGTCACGCGAGGCAACGGAGAACGGGCATGCGACTGCCTGGCAAAGCAGGGTAGGTGACAATTCACAACATATATGGACAAAGGAAACACAGCGCCGATCAAAGTAAAAATATATTCTTAAAAAGACGTTTCGCCTCCCACACGGGAGCCTTGTTAAGAATATATTTTTACTTTGGTCGGCGCTGTGTTTCCTTCGTCCATGTCTTTCCCCGGCCAGGCGGGTTTCCGCCAAACTCTCGACTTCACAACAGATATCTTTCGTACATCAACCAATCGAGAGCTTATTTCATCGTGACGTCACGTGTGCAAACTGGTGACGTCGTGTGCGTGTATACATACGCATACAAAATTGAAAAATTGTGGGGGGGGGGGGGGGGGTGAAATCCCCCTCCCCCTGGCTAGGCTAGTGGATGCAGCGCAGCAAGAGAATCGCTGTACATGCCCTAAAAACAGGGTGTCCCAAGTGTCGAACTATGAGTTTGTATGAAAATGGAAGCATTTTGGTAGGGTAGAAACAAATTGCACACAAGCTGAAGATGCCTCCCGTAAATTTGGTCATTCGGCGAATCATATATGGAACGCCCAGTGCATAGAACGCATTGGAAGATACAGACAAAAAAAATCTGGTACTGTTCCTGAAACAATAGCGCGCAGCAACGCAGTGAAAAATTGCTGGCGTCTATCTCGGCAATTCCATACATAATTTGTGTTTCTTGTTCAAGATCACGTATTAAATTTCGCTCATACTCGCTTAGGGGGATTGACCAAGATCTGAGTATCTTTATAAATTTATATAAAGCTTAAGAATATCGAAATTTGTAGAGCAGAAACCTTGCGAAATAAAGAGTGAACGTTACAGTCACTGTAACGCAGTATATCCACTACCAGCCCATACTGTCACCTTTCACCAAACGTTTTTCCTGCGCACAGCCCAAGACTGGAATGACCTGCCCACCGAAGTCGCCACCATCATCGACACCCAAGCATTCAAGCGGCTCATCGAAACCATCCCATCATAACTACCATTATAGTGGTAGCCTTTCTATCACCCACTCCCTCGTGTGATATCCCAACCGGGACATTTGAGGTAATAAAATGAATGAATGAATTGCAAATGAGTTCTGCGGAAAACCCGCAAGGTGGCGGAAGGGTTAAGAAAGGGAAAATAGACAACCACTCGTTTGTAGCGCAAAGCTACAAGGAAATCCATACGGGTTTCTCAGAAAGAAAAGCTTCTTAGCTGCCGAAAAATTCGTCCTGATCTGGGGTCAGGACGAATTTTTCTTCTTTCTGAGAAACCCGCGTCCTGGCTACGCCATTCTCCATACGACTCCGACGCAGAGCGTTTATTATCAAACGGCCGTTCTAGACGTGTTGCAAGCGTGACCGCTAAGGAATGGCACGCAGCAGCTGTTGTCCGTCACACGTTGCCGGGAACCGAATGCCGTCACGAAAGAGTATACGCGATGGGTGCCGGTGCAATTGCGCGCGCTTACGGAATACGGAAATATAATTGAAAACTTCTATCTATCTTTTCTTTTTTTTTTCTGGGAGACGCTGTGTGACAGTTCCGCCTTCAATCCATCGCAGATGCGGCGAAATTCCGTGCCTGCTGCGACAGAATTTTGTTCCCCGCGGGAGGCCGTAGGATATTTATACGCACGCGCACTACATTCCTGTTATTCACGTGCCGCGCGAACCTGAAACGTGTTCTGCGCTCTGCTTGTCTCTGTATGCACATGAATCACGTGCCTCTTATTTGCACGTGCGTGCGCGCTTAACCAGTCGTAATTTGTAAAGAATGCAGTTTGAAAATGCCCCACACATTCTTTGTACATTACGGCATACAGCTTGTTCGAAAGAGTGCGACTTGTTGACCACGTGAACTTCACGCTGTATGCTCACGAGTGAGTGAGTGAGTGAGTGAGTGAGTGAGTGAGTGAGTGAGTGAGTGAGTGAGTGAGTGGTGGTGAGTGAGTGATGAGTGAGTGAGTGAGTGAGTGAGTGAGTGAGTGAGTATGCACGCAGGTATATTAAAAAAAATCAAATCAACCTTTATTCCGTGCACAAGTTTGTCGTTTGTGGAACACGAGGGCTCCAGAAAAAGTGGATCTATCCACTTGAGAAGCCATGAGCCCCCGTTTTACGTGGCATACAGCGAGAGCGTAGAAATAGTTATACCATATTTATACAATCTAATACTTACACTAATACAATATTACAATACAATGGTTGCAAAAAATACTATACAATACAATTTTTTTGCCCTATTGCTTTTCGGGTACTATTGCTCCTTACAATTTACAAAGACAAGGCGCAATGAACTGCGCCACAGGAACGTTTTAAAGAAAAGAAAAAAAAGGTAAATATGTGTACTGACAGAAAAGTTCGGCAGATACCACGCCTTGTGGGCAGTGGCGTAGCCACGGGGTGGCACACCGGGCCCGTGACCCCCCCCCCCCGAACTTTTTTTTTTTTTTGCCATATACAGAGCACAAAGTGACACTCTACCACATCGGCCTTGGCGGACTGAATGGCGGACTGAACTAACATCGCATTCTTGCCTAGCTAAGTAGTCTACTGTATGACATATGTTGTGCAGTTTTTATTATTTCCTTTAATATTGTACATTTATTTTGATATGCAAGCTATTCATCATTTTAATTCCCCTGTTCATGATTCATGATTCATAATGCATGATTTTAATTTTGAAAAACAAGAACAACACACACACACATACACACGCACATTAGTGTTCAATGAAATCGATCTTTTTTCTTTATGCTTCGCTCGTTTTGGAGCTTGCAATTAACTGAGACACTCTAACACTTTACTAGGCGTATCGGCGTCTCAGGAATGTTGACTCCTGCGTACTCGGATATACAAGCGTCAGACAGCGCGATCTGCGTATCCGTCTACAGTGTGACGCAATAGAAGCGTGTAGAGAGGGGAGTCGACGCAACGTGTATATGACGCAAGTTCTTTACGCGCCAGGAAGTTCGGTTGCTCCACAACCAAAATTGCGCGCGAGGAAGACCGCGTGTTCGTCGTCAGTGCGATGCAGATAATGCCGACAAACGAGGCGAGCGTGCGACGAGATTTTTCACAACAGCGCGGTGCGGCATGTACCGTACACGCGCACAACACCGCTGCGCGTATAGTAAGTCCTTGCAGAATCCTCGCGTGCATTTTGTATGTACACCAAACTCCGCATCGCGAAGTCAACGTCCCCTGAATACCGAGCCACCGTGGTCACGTGTCTTACGAAAGGTGGCATATGTTGTACGCGCTGTCATAACAGCCACCTCCTCTGGAAGAGCGTTTCTTGCGAAGTTCCCGCTTTGCACCTTCGGCGCATGCGTGAAATCTGCGCTCCCGCGCGCGTTATGCAAAACTGTGCGCGGCTGTCAGGTAAAGACAACGCGTTAAGCTGTTTACCACCGTGTGTATGGGAATACATACTGGTTATTTTACATAACTTAGACGTGACTTTCGAAATACGAGTTGCGTCGGCACCCAGTCAGCTACTGTTCGCTGTCGTATATTTCGCCGACTCACGATATCTGTGTTATTATTTTGTGAAATTCTAAACTTAAGAGCGAAAAAAAGCAAACATTTTTTTAAGTGCGGACCACTTTAGGGGCCTGGGTTGTCGTATGCTGTCGTCGTGGCTTGGCGTAACGCTGGCGAAACCATGCACGTATAACACAGCCATCTGTAGTATATTGAGCGCGGGCTCACGCCAAGGAAAAGTCTTCTTCCTCTTGTTCTTCGAGCGCCTCGATGATGATATTAAAGCGTGGAGCACTTTAGGGGCCAGGGCTGTCATATGCTTTCGTATGCTGTTGTCGCTTGGCGTAACGCATGCAGGCAGAACCACGTATAAAAATATCAAAAAAAAAAAGAAGGAAGCAAGCGAGAAATATATATAGAGAGAAAGAAAGGGAAGAAAGTAGGAAGAAAAATAAAAAGAAATAGAAATAAGGAGAGAAAGAAACGTCCGAAATACTGTAAAAGGGAAAAAGAATGAAAGAGAGGAGGAAAGAAAAAAGAAAACCGAAGAGAAACAAAGAAGACTGCCGTGCTCCGCACTTCCTTCAGGCTTGGGACCACTAGTGCGAAGCTGCCTTAATCTTTTGTAAAGGTATTTAGTAAGTGAAGGTGCTTGTGCTTTAAGCTGATATGTGATTGCAGGGCGACATTTAAGGCGAGATTAAAATCACCCATTGTGGTTGTCTCCATTACGTATATGAATATGAAGTATGACAAAAATGACTTCACCAACCGCTTATTTAGGCCTTAGATGCCACAACAAACATGAAAATTGACCATGGTCTTCAACACGGGTGAGGCGAAGAAATCATGATCACGTGATAACGCCACCAAATGACGCCATCGGTAGGTCACAGAATGCCAAAATCTGTGACGTCACAATGATGTCACATAATAGCATATGATGACGTCATCAATCACATCATCGCTTGGTCAGAGGTCAAGGAGGCAGTGCAGAACCACATAAGGTACAGAAAGCCTTTGTAGGGAGGCAGGGGAGGATCAAATCATCGAGCGAGAAGAAAAAGATGCCTTTCGCCTTCCAGTCGTCCTAAAGGCATGACCACACGTACGCGTTGCAGTGCGTCAGCGCGTGGCTTTGTGGCGCGGAGCCACGGCGTCTCCCTATGGAGAGAGAGGGCGCGCAGCTTCGCGTAGCCGTGCATCCTCTTTCTCCATAGGGAGAGGGGCGCGGCGCCGCATCAAAAAGCCACGCGCTGACGCGCTGCAACGCCTACATGTGGTCAGGCCTTAAGTGAGTGCAGGGACCCAACGAGATTTTATGCGCCTGGCTGAATAGCAGTGTTCTCGGTCGGGTTTTCAAAACGCAGGATGAATGTTTCGTGCTTTAATTTTTTTAAATACCGAATAACATTTCGTTACGTAAAACATCGTTTCTCGTATACTTAGAACTATCCTGCACATACGGTGCGTAAGTCTGTATGCATAAACTTAGGAAGCTGGAAAGGGTTGACGCTTGGGCAAGTTGGTGTGGATTCATTTAGAGATGTTAACAGCGCACAGGACGTTCAGGAAGGGACGAAACAACAGAAGCAAAGAGCGCTGACTTGCAACTAGATTTATATCGATAAAAAGTGCACATATACAAGGCAAGGGGAGAGGGTGCGAGACAAGAAAAGAAGTTCGGATAACTCGCGAAGTTATCGAAGCTTATTTTACATAAGCTGGGTTACAAGTGCGTTAGGGCACCTTCTATTGCGCTTTCAAACAGATAATTTGATTACTTGGCTGGGTTTTAGGGCATACGTTGGGGGCATACTCGAAGTATTTCAGATGATGTGGCAATGATGTGAGCACGTGTCGATCCTTTCTTTTCTTTTCTTTTCTTGTCTCGCACCCTCTCCCTTGCCTTGTATATGTGCACTTTTTTATCGAAATAAAACTAGTTGGAAGTCAGCCCTTTTTTCCCCCTGTTGTCTCGTCCCTTCCTAAACGTTCTATGCGCTGTTAACATTCTTAGGAAGCTGCTTATGAGAATAAAATGACCAAGTTATTTATTTTCATCGTAGATTTGCGCCTCCCTAGACGTCCATTATATTTCGTTATGCACCAACGTGGGTGCAAGCATGTGTGCCCGGTGCCCACCGGCTGAGTAACATTAAAACGCTGAAACAGTGAAACAGTTTGGGCAGATTCATTAATTTTCAGCCCTCCATTCGTGTTTCTTCTGAGAAAACTTACTGGTTGTAATTAGCCAAAAGAAAATAATGGATAACCATGGCCGATGTTCCTGATAAGGTTTTTAACAAATTATTAGAGAAGGATCGTTTCTGAGAAGGAAAAAGAAATATTGAAAAGTCGGCTTTTCGCGGTGCGGCTGATGCACATAATCGTTGTAGTAGCTGTTGTTAGTAGTTAATTAATTGAGATTCATTATTTATATATAACTATTTCACTGTATGGATTTACGAAATCTT
>JALIZH010028539.1:0-15061 GCA_030522465.1 Rhipicephalus appendiculatus | reverse complement strand
ATCCCCAAGAGCTCTTTTGGTGGGTTCATCTTCAGTGAAACGAATAACACGTGAACGAATCATTGCCCCTCTGTACGCCTCCGTGTCATGTTTCTGTATTTGTGCTCGAACTATATTTATTTTGTCCCCGTACAGCCCCGCCTCCTGGCTTTCAAAAGCGTGCAGCTTATTAAGTGAATCATAAAGGTAACGTTTTTCATCTATTTTCCTCTGGGCTAACTCACGTGAGATACTAATCGCTTCGTTCTTAACCTTTTCTTTGAACATTTCCCATTGGGCAGAAATCGGAAGTTGCCGATATTGCGTTACCTCACGGAGCAATTCTTTTACTCTTTTTACAAAACATTCCTCATGCACCAGCCGTACGTTTAGTTTCCATAATTGCCAATTTGGAGGGATTTTGCAAAATTTCCTAGGACCCCACGAAACGGCCACTAAACAATGGTCTGTGAAAAATATAGGCCTGACAGCATAGTTGTGAACGTGAGACCACAGGCTTATAGAGACATAGACACGGTCCAGCCGAGCATGAGAGATGCCTTGAAAGTGCGTAAACCTCAATGAGGAAGGGGCATACTCTCCCACATCTATTAGATTATGGTCATTCATTTACTGCTGCAGTAAAGAAGCACTCGCATCGTAACGATTTGTTAAATATGAGTGATCCCTGGAGTTACACACACAATTAAAGCCCCCTAAGACGATCAGATGGCTATCGGTGTTTAGCAACGAAGCTAAGGACAGGAAGAAAGTCTTCCTTTCATTCACTTTTGAGGGAGCGTAGACGCAAACAAACCTCCAATTTTCACAATGAAAAGAGATGTCACAGCAAATAAGACGGCCTTCCCCATCAATATACAGCGACGCCAAACAGTGACTCAACTGCTTTCTAACCAATAAGAAGCATCCAGCGGAAGCACCACGTGCGTGACTACTGTACAGATCATAATCTGGGAAAGTTTCCAGAGCAAAGTTAACATCTCGAGCTGATGAAATCTTGGTTTCTTGCACTGCAGCAACATCAACGTCATGCTGCTCAAGCACGTGGTTTAATTGCCGCTGACGCCTCACATTTCTCAAGCCACGCACGTTAAGCGTCGCTACACATAGGGGGAAGGTAAGCGCAGTAGCCATTTTGCTCACTTATAGTTTTTGCTGGTCACCTTTAGCCACAGGCGAACTTGTGGCTTTACCTCCTTTGCACTTTTTTGTGGCGCCTTCTTGAGAACGCTGGCACAGGCGGCGCGTCCCTCCACCTCCAAAGGAGAGAACACGTTGTCCACCTGAGGTCGCTTGTTCTGCTGCATCCGCCGCATCCGCTCTTCCTTCATCACTCTCCGGCGCAGGTCGTTTCTTTGTCTGGCAGCTATCCATTGCCTCTTCTGCGTCCTATTCATCTGGAAGCTTTTCCTTTGGGTTTTCCAAGCCGCGTTCACTGACAGCATTCTTGTCCCTCGGGTCTTCACTTGTGCTTTTGGCATCGCTATTGTGACTGCTCGGCATGGGCTCCATGGACAAGTGTTCGTCTTCTTTGATTCCACCCGCTGTTTCTCCGGATGTGTCGACCACCTCCGTAGCATCCATCAGATGACCCAGATGCACCGCTGCTTGCCACAGCGGTGCAAATTGACCCTATGCAGGCTTTATGTCGGTTAAAGAATCGCGTTAACGTGTGTTGTAAAGCGTTTTAGAACAGTAAAGTAATAACCAGGCGTCGCACAATGTGAATTGCGTAACGAGTGGGTAGTTCAATTCTCCAACCCATTACAAAACCATCAGGCATAATTCTTCATCGTCGTCAGCCACAGCATCAACAAAGTGCACATAATGCGTTACAAGTGTGTAGCGGGTAGCGCGCTTTTCCGAAGAATGACGAATAATGGCACAGTGGACGTTTCCCCACTACACAAAAATTATGATGACTTATGGTGTAGTGGGTACCATGCAAGTGCGCTTGTAGTATTAGCGCGAAGAGAGTTTAAAAACGGCTCTAGGAAGGCCGCTCTTCCAGCTTACGCTGTGACTGTGCTGCGCGTTCCGCGCAGGCCTGGCGGTTTTTTCTTTCTTTTACTCTGTTTCCGTTCTTTCTGTCTTTTTTTCCCTCTTCAATAAATTCTATTGATTTATTCCTCTCTCTTTATGTAGTTATTTCTCTTTCTTGCTCTTTTCCAATTTTCTTTCTATTTTACCTTTCTTCCTATTTTTCTATTTTTTGCTTGCTTCCTATTTTATTTATACGTGGTTTTGCCTGTGTTACGCTAAGCGACGACAGCGTACGACAGCCCGGGCCGCTAAAGCGCTCCCGCACTTAATATCATCAAGGCGCTCGAAGAACAAGAGGAAGAAGACTTCTTGGCGCGTTCGTGTACTCGGTATGCTACTAATGGCTATGCTATACGTCAGGGGTCTCAAACACGCGGCCCGCGGGCCGCATGCGGCCCGCCAACCTTTCGCTTGCGGCCCGCGGCCCGCATATATAGCTATGTCTGTCCCATATTTTTTTTATTTTCATAATAACCATCTGTGTGAGCTACACGGACATGACTGGTCGAAAGCATTGTTTTCCAGAGGCACACAATGTGGTCATCATGTGTTGAAGCGTAATCGTCAAACAAAAACAGTATTTCAGAACAGGCGTCCAGATTTTGGTCGCTTGGAGGTCGGTATATAGATGTTGTTGGATGGAATTGTGGCCCCAAATCTTGTTCAGAAATGGGCCGTATATGCAATATGGGAAAAGCTTTATTTTCTATGGTGGTGACGTTTGCTGACGATTTGTACGAACTAACCCGCTGCCCCCCTCCCCCCCCCCCCCCCCCCCGCTGTTACCTTCTTCCCTGACCCGGCCTTTGCGGCACTAAATTCTGTGGCTGCGGCCCGCTGCCTGAGATGAGTTTGAGACCCCTGCTATACGTGGTTTTGCCTGCGTTTCGCCAAGCTACGACAGCATACGATGACAGTATACTTATCTGCGCATTATCAGGCAAGAGGCGATACCTACCAGTAAGTTGCACGTGTTGATCTACGTGAGCGATAACTGGGCACTCTCTTCACTTTTGTGTCAGTGTTTTTAGGTCGGGTCGTTTTAACATTAATACCTACCAGATATCTCAGCTATCGGTTATTCTAAGTTTTCATTGTCTTTACTTGTCTATTTATTTATCGATTTACTCGAGTAAAAATGAAACGGAAAAAATCACGCCATATCCACAAAGTGAATGATGTTGGAGGAGCTTGCTCGGAGATGATCGGGTGAACCGCGAATCCTCCGTACACATGTCCTACCATCATATATAGACGTGACAACGTTGTTATATACACATTACATGCGGCGCTCGGGCCGCGAGCCCCAGCTGCTGTTCGTTGCGACCCGCCGCGCTGCTGTGCGGTGTTCATGCGGCCGAGCGGTAACGAAGTTTTCACTGCCTGAGATCCCGGCGAAGAGAAAATACACCATCTCCCGCTAAAGGGAACCATGTGTAGATGCGAAGCAGCGGGTGCTAACGCTTACACTGGCGGCGGCGTTGATGCTGGCGCTCATCGCAGCGTTGCGCAGGAGGGAAACCTGGGGGAGGCGCAAACTGGTGTTTCCTACTGGAACATGCCAATCGCTGCTAATGGGCAATGAGAGACAGAAGACTCCGACTGGACACAGAGACCCGCAGTCCGCTTTTAGTTAACGCGCACGCTGCGAATTTTTATTGTTCAACAACGCACAGGAGAAATCTCCCACTGGCACCACCTCGGAGGTCAAGATCCAGTGCCATATATTGGGGGTGGCCAGTGAACGGTTGTGCAGCGCGAGCAGTCGGTTTTTTCAACCAAGAAACTCGCTAGCAGACGCTGCCTGCGTCGGCGTCGCGAGGTGAGAGAGGGGGGGCGTAGGAGAGGGGAGAGAGAGAGGGGGGGCGCGCATGCGCAGTGGGAGGGTGGACGCCGTGGGGAAGGATGCCGAGAGGGGGGGAGCGTAGGAGAGGAGAGAGGGAGGGGACGCGCATGCGCAGTGAGGGTGTGGCTGCCGCGGGGAGGGACGCCTAGAGGAGATAGAGGGGGAGAGGAAGTTCTTTATTTTTATTTTTTTGGAAAGGGTTTGCGCATGCGCAGTAAGGGTGGTCACGCCGCACACCACCACCACCACCACCACCGGATTGAACCCCGCTCTAAAATGCTTCACATCTAAAGAAGCGCACGTGCTGAGAGGGGTGTGCGTCGCCTTGAGCGGCGCCGACGCTCGTTGCGAGCCCGCCGCGCTGCATTGCGGTGTCCATTCGGCCGAGCGGTAACGAAGAGCGTTCACTGCGTGAGCTCCCGGCGAAGAGAAAGGAGGCGCACGTGCTGAGAGTGTTGTGCGTCGCCTTGAGCGGCGCCGCCATTTAGTGAGCATTCCTGAAATCACCGGAAAGCCGGCGCAATAAGCGGAAAAGTGTACACGCCACCGCCATCGCCGCCACCGCCGGACAAGGCGCGAGCGTAAGAAGCTTGCCGAACAAGCTCCTAAAAGTGCATCAACCCATCGATAAATATTACTTATCTATTTCCTTTATCTATACACAATGCTGTTGGCCCAAGACTCCAATAATATGCTGTCCAGCGAGTTGGGTCATCGCCCTTTAAGTCTGGAGGACGCCGCAGCGTTGAGGTCAGGCAATACTTCTGAAGGAAAGAAAGACACTACATCTGGGGAGCGGTGAGCCGGGATGTTTGCTATTGCCCAAGTCGATGCACCGAACCCGCCGGCAGATTTCCTGAGTAAGAAGAAAGTGTACAAAAATTACAGAAACAGGAACTTGTGAAGTTTGAACTTGCATATGAATGTGTCCCAGATGTTGAGAACGATGCAGGGAATGCGTACCGCCCTTCACAGGGGGCGTAAGAGGGGGTGGCCGCATTAAACCTAATTCCATGGCTTACGCGATCAGAATTTATGCACGGCCTCCGAAATGTGCACCGAAAAAGCGGATGTCTTGGGGCTGCGTTCGTTGCGTTGAAGCGCGTTCCGTCCCTCCCCCATTAGTGTCGAGAGTTGTGAAAGCTTCGTGACATCAAAATGACGTTGCGGAAGAAGAACCAGAAACAGGGGGTGCGCTGGTCACCGAACTCCAGCCAATCAGCTGCGACCGAAATGGAGAGTCCATTACGTGAACACATCGAGAATAGCTCCCCGGGGATGTATTTTATGTCCAGAATCCGCGTTCGGTCCAACGGCGGCGCTCCGCAATTATTGCACGGCGGCGGCGGTGGCGCAGTAACTATCGAGACTTCGGCGGCGGTGCGAGCGGCGTGAGCAAAAAAAGGCGGCGGCGCGGTGGCGCACAGCTCTCGTCGTTGCCAGCCGCATGCAAGGTACCCACTATACGCCATAACGATGACGCTGATGACGATGAAGAATAAGCGCGTTAGCACATGCATAGCGCATGCAAGGTACCCACTAGACTCCATGACGATGACGGTGACGCTGATGATGATGAAGAAGAAGCGCGTTAGCGCGGTGCATACTTGGCCCCGAATCTCTCCCGAGGCAACATAAAAAAGTACATCGATTCGAACGGCCACCAGCCGTTCGAATCTGTGAGCCATGCCAGGGCGTGATCACCTTCTTCAGCAGTGTGGCCATTTTCCCACTTAAAATCGAATAGTCAGCCCCGGTGTCCACTAAAGCGCCAAACGCATAACCATCTATCAGCACAGGTATATCGAGAGAAAGCCGGTCATCCCGTTCAGTCGGATCTGCAGCCTTAGTTTGCGTCGATCGGAGGTCTTCAGCACGTCGACTGCCAGCGACCTTGCCTCCAAAGGTCGCGTTAGTTAGTTTTCCCGGCCGGGACTGGGTGACCGCGCGCCAGCATATCGCTGGGGGCGGAGGTGAAAATCTCCCCGGCGACGGTGAGCGCGACTGGCGCCCGGCAGACGATGGCATGCGCTGCTGAGCCAGGTAGTCCTCGATGTCCCGCGGGGTCGCTGGACATATCGGGGTGGCGCCGAATATGCAGAAAAGCCCCGCAGCCCAAGGCGCCGGTATGGGTACTGTCGGTACAAGTGGTCCGCTTCTCCACAGTGGAAGCACAGAGGTCGGTGGTCTGGAGTGTGCCCCACATCCGATTTCCGAGGAGGCGTGCGTCTAACGTCGAGGTAATGTCCTGGTTGCTCCGAAGGACGTACAACTGGACCGGCATAGGCGAAAGGTGGTAACGGGCGCGGATCTTCGTAGTACTGCGGCGGCTGCACCGACTGAATGGAAGCCGTAGGTGGTGCATGAACGAACAGCGGGGGAGATGAAATAGGGCGCTTCAAGGCTTACGCGTAGGTCGCACGACGGTATTCAGTCGGGACTACTGTAGTGTTGTCATGAGTTACAGGGTCACGGAGCGCCTGGTGTAGCTCGTCCTTTATGACGCTTGCTATGGAGCTTACCGTAGGAAGTGACGGGGCGGCAGCCTTGTGCGACTCTTCGCGTACTATAGAGCGAATGAGCTCTCGCAGACGCTCGGTGTTGCTCCCCCATAGCCGTGAAAATGTCAGTAGCGGACGCACTGTTGATTTGCCGCTCATACAGGGTGGATCGATGCTGAAGCATCTTTTCCATTGTGACGGCCTCGGACAAGAACTCGTTGACCGTCTTCGGAGGGCACCGTACAAGACCAGCAAAGAGCTGCTCTTTGACTCCTCGCATAAGTGTCGCAACTTCTTCTCCTCTGTAATTCTTGGATCGGCTCGTCTGAACAGGCGTGTCATGTCTTCAACATAGGCCGTCACTGTTTCGTTGGGCATCTGGATGCGCGCATGGATCGCTCGTTCAGCTCGTTCGTGGCGATCGGTGCTAGTGTACGCGTCCAGTAGCCGACGGCAGAATTCGCGCCAAGAAGTGAGTTGTTCCTCACGGTTTTGGTACCATGTTCGCGCTCCGTCCTCCAAGTAGAAATACACGCGCCGCAATTTGTCTGCGTCGTCCCATCCATTCAAAGCAGCCACACACTCGCAGTCGACCAACCAGTCTTCGACGTCTTCGAGCTCGGTGCCATGGAACGGCGTCGGTACCTGCAGGCGCTCAAGCGTGTAGCGGTTCGCCGCCGTGGTTTCCTTACCGGTTGGGTTGGTTTGCACAGAAGTGCTGGTCATGCCTGTTGAAGTGCTGCGTACGGGAACGTCGGCTTGCGCGGGAAGTCCCCTGATCCTGCGGCTGGCCCGATGCACGGCAGTGTTAACTGGCACTGGGCTTGTGGCACGGCTTCCAGGAGGGGTCTGCAGCATCCGTAGAGGGCTACCCAGCACCTCCACCACTTGTCACGTCACCTCAGAGGTCCAGGCGAGGTTTATTGTTCATCGAGCAGCAGGGGCTCTTGGCAAAACAGCGTCGGCTAAGCTCGCTCTCGAAAAAGAATAGCGCGCGCACTTTTCTTTCGCGAGCTGTGCCACTGGTCATGCATTTCACCCACTACTGCAGGTGGCAATATCATCCACGCCTGCTAACGAATAAAGCTTAATATTTTCTATGATCGAAATGATCCTGTTCGCAGAAAAAATAATTGGGGACATAGGCTCGGTAGTACTAGCAGGTGAAGAAAACGCAGGAAAGGAACTTTCGTTGGCAAAAGCAGAGAAAAAAAGCCTCGTTAAAAATGTTCGCACATTCAATTTTGTTGATTGCGTCGCCGTGCGCATTTAAGAACACTTATGGTGCGCATCTCTAGAGGGTTGATCACCCGCCAGAATTTGCGAGGGCTGTTTGCAAGCATTTTAGGTAATTCATCATTAAAAAATCAGTGCTTGGCGTTTCGAGTAGCCCTAAGATAATCATCTTCAGCGGCATAATATTTGTGCCATGCAGACGAGAGCTTAGACTGTTTTCCTGATCGAAAGAGACGTTTCTTCTTGTTCTTTAACTTCATAAGTCTATGGAAAAACCCCGGCTTATTTCGGTTTGCGGTGAACGTGCTTTTTGGAATAAACTTCTCGACAAGAGTGGCTAGCTTATCTTTAAAAATGACCCAGTTTTCATCAACAGAGCGTGCATGACTCATTTTTTCGAATTCACGGCGGAAAGAAGCCAATTCATTATTAACCCACGACGCCCAGCGTACCATATTTGATATGCCAAGTTTGAAGCTAGGCCCGCTGCTAAAAAATCGAAGCTGAAAGCACGAAAGCTGGTTGGTGGCGCTTAGGGAACGTTGAAGAGTGTTTTCGAATCTCCGTGCTTCTAGTTTTGGCACCAAAGCACCGCTAGCTCCCTTTCGAAGATGGCTGCCTTCAGCACCGCACGTGAGGGTATTCCAGCTCGAACGTTCTACGCTAGAAAAGGTAATTACGACGTATGTTTTCCTATACCTTCCGTGAAGTGTTTAGCCTCATACATTATCTGATCACTAGGTATAGTTTTTTGGGATGCGCGGTAGCTTTGGACTCTATGATAGCGTAGTAATTTCGCCCGTATCATAACTGATACAGCGGGCGTTATTTGAACGCGCGTCCTTCTTGCTCTTGTTTGGAAATGTTTGAAATGAAAGCATACCATGAAATTTTCTGCTAACCATAAAACACAAGCAAATGTTCGATGCTTCTTGCTTCACTCTTTGGTGATCGATCGTACTGTTGTTGTATTTTTGTTATTGTTTTAGGTGCGGCGATGAGGGATATCCTCGAGCGTGTTGCTGTTGGCGACGACGTTAGCGAATTCAGTGATCTTTCAGACAGCGATGAAGAAGAATGGACCGCTGCTAACAACGCGGCACCTGGTGACGCTAGTGATGATGAACCGCAAAGCCAAGAAGCACAATATGACGTACCCACGCCCATGTGTTGTGGGCGTGTACGACAGCTTTATGGGGGGATTGACCAACGCAACTGCCAAGTTTCCCTGTATAAATACGCCATCACGTCGAGGCAGTGGTACATATATTTACTGTACCACAGCAGTTTCGTCTGTGCAGCAAATGCATGGAATCTGCTCAGGCGCGAATCTGCCCAACTGCGCTTCAAGCCAATGGAGCTGCGTTTGTTTATAGCTGCGCTGTCAGAGTGTCTGATGCTGTCTGGAAAGACAAAATACAGAGGCCCATCTAGCTTACCATCACCTTCTCAAAAAAAAAAAAAAAGATTTCCACTAACAGAGCCCAATGTTGACGTCAGGAAAGATAGTGTTGGGTGTCTCCCACTGGTAATGAACCAGTAGCTGCGCTGCAGGAACTGTGCAGCAAGTGAGAATAAGTTCAGTTCCATCATTTGTTCAAAATGCGGCATCACACTTGGCCTCAACAAGCAAAGAAATTGTTTTTTATTATTTTAGGTGCTGAAGCATAACACTGGCGTGCCATAAACATCTTTTCAGAAAAGCCCACTGTATCAAATATGATCCCAATTGTATTTTTGATATGTAACATCTTTACCACTGAAACTTGTTCTAAATATGTCCACTTGTATCCCAAGAGCAAGTAAACGAGATATCTGATTTTTTCTATGGCCATTTCTCTAGGCGGGCTTTCCGGGGTTTTAATTGCTTTCTGTAACTGCCCTTGTCATAAAAGAGGGATCGTTTTGAGTGGGCTAAATCGCATTTTACAGGCCTAAACGAAAGAAACCACCAGGCCTTCGCAGAACTCGCGGCACAGTCACAGCGAAAGCTGGAAGAGCGACATTTCTCAAGCCTTTTTAAACACTCTTGGGGCAACTACTACAAGCACACTTGCATGGTACCCACGGCGCCATAAATCATCATGTTGTGTAGCGGGGGAAGCGGCCACTGTACCATTATTCGTCATTCCTCGGAAAAGCGTGGTACCCGCTACACACTTGTAATTATGCGCAATTTGTTGATGCTGTGGCTGACGACGATGAAAAATTATGCCGGAGGCTTTTGTAATGGGTTGGCGCATTGAACGACCCATTCGTTACGCAATTCGCATTGTGTGACGCCTGGTTGTTACTTTACAGTTCTAAAATGCTTTAGCAACACATGTTAACGCGATTCCTTACCCGACATGAAGCCTGCATAGGGTCAGTTTGCGACGCAGTTTCAAGCACTGGCGTAGCTCAGTGGTATAGCGCTGGGCTGCCACGAAGAAGGCCCGGGTTCGATTCCCATTCTGTCATAGGTTTTTTTATTTGTTAGTTTTTTTCTTACTTCGAGCGATAGTGGTTACGAACACCGGCGGCGGCGGCGGCGGCGGCGGCGGACAACTACGGCGCAAAAACGGCCCTTGTTGTGATCTCATAACAGCTTTCGCTGTAAAAGTCGCGTGGATTGCCTTGTGGTCACTGATGACGCATATATATATTAATGTTATAAGGCTCTCTGGATGAGTAGTTAGTATTAAATATAAGATGTTGGAATTGCTTTCTGTAACGCGCATTAGTTGGGATACAAGTTTGGTTAGATTGGAATTGAGACCGAAGTCTTCGAGATATCTTGCGGGCTCACAGCCCACAGCTAACGGGACGCTACCACTCCAATTAGAGGAAAATTGAAATCTCCTAAAAGGAGTATCTCCGCTGGTGAGTACTGATATTGAGGTCAGTCAGATTGTTGTTTAGTTTAGATATGAAATGTGAGACTGTTTGGAGGCCTATAACAGACGCCTATAAGGACTGTATGAGGGCAAGCACGGCAAACGAACCAGAGAATTTCGAGGTCGGTAGAGTCGGTCCTGGCCACCGAACACGATAATTGTTGATGCACGGCTAACAGAACACCGCCTCCTCGTGCGCCCGGACGGTCCTTCCGATAAAGGTGAAATCCTGGTAAGTGATCTAGAACTTAAAATATTGTTACGGAGAAGAAGCTATATACACAGCGTATATTTAACAACAAACGTACAACGCTGCTGCAGACCAAGCGCGCTCCGCTCAGCACTTCGTCGTCATCATCTTCTGCCATATTCGCCCGTGACATTACCCGCCGGCGGCAAGAGCACCGTCCCGGTGCTATCAGTTCTCGTGGCGAGAATGGTACGGTTTAAGTCGCTTCGTCGTCATCATCTTCTGCCATATTCGCCCGTGACAATATTGTACGCTACATTTGACGAGGACAAGAAGAGAAGTACGTGACAGGACGGGCGCTCGTCTTGTCATGTACTTCTCTTCTTGTCCACGTCAAATGTAGAGCTACAATACTTTAAGTAAGAATGTATCACCAACTAGCCCCGCAACGTGTTTTGTTAAGTGATCTAGCACTTCTGCATCGGTTACATCATTTGCTAGCCATGTCTCGGTTATCACCAAGACGTTACTGTTGGATGATAAAACAAGCTCAGAAAAAGCGTCGCGCTTAGAAAAAAATTGCGTGCGTAGCAAAGCCTACCGACAGCCACAGGCTAGAATGAGGCTGAGTTGTGGCGGTGTGCGAGGTGGATCTACGCCGAGGCAACCGCTACGATACCTCCTTCAGAGTTTGCGATTGCTCATCGCAGACGTAGCGCTTTTGACCCATTCGCAGTGTTTTGTAATTCATCGAGAAAGGCAGTAATTTGGTTTTAGCGAAAGCAATCAAATGACAGGGGATGTTTTGAACAGGACGAGAAAAATCTTCGCCAATGCTGTAAATGGTTCTCTTAAATTTCCGTCCATTAGAAAGAAACACTTCTTTTGTTTTATGGAAGGTGAATTTAGCAATTATGGGGGGGATGGCGGTTGTTATCTTTGCGGCGACGCAGACAATGTGCGCGCTCAACTTCTTTTTGAATCAACAGAAATACCTCGAAACGAGAAACCCAGCCTTCAACAAACACGTACACAAGAAGATAAGTATGACGACCACACACGCTGGAGACTAACAACAGTTTTGTTGTTCCCCAGCGTGTGTGGTCTGCAATACTTCTCATCTTGTGTACGTGTTTGTTGAAGGCTGGGTTCCTCGTTTCCAAGCTATGTACCAACAGGCCCAACACCAGACTCTTCTAAGAAATACCTGGATGATCACGGCAGTGCTTGATAACAAGTTGTTCAGCTTGGGCAAACCTTTCTGATCCTGTTGATTCAGGAATGCCATAAAAGTTGAGATTATTGCGCCGAGAATGATTCCCGGCGACATCCACGCGCGATTCAAGCTTGTACAAGGTATCAATCAGGTGAGCGGTGCCCATTCTCAGCGCTTCCACGTCAAAACGCGAGGAAAGAATATTTTCGTAATGCCTTTCTAGTTCAGTCATGCGTCTAGTGAGATCTGCGATGGATTTATCTGTAGATAACAAATGAGACTTAAGGTCGTGCACCTGACTGATTAATTCCGTCTGAGCAGCAGATCATTTCGGCCTTTCGGTAGTACAGCATTATATACAGGACACGGGTTGCTTTCAATTGGCCCGACATCAATGCACGAATCACACGAGAACACTCAAAGGCAACAAGACAGCAGCAGTGCTGGCTCGGCAGCTGAATCAACGGGTAATTACTAGACTTCTTAGTAAAAGGACTATAAGTGTTACTATCCCTCATGATAAGAGGAAATGGATTAGCGGTCCGCGTTGGTACAAAGCCTCCGAGGCCACACAACGCCCAATTGCAACGCCGCCGAGAAAGGCAGCTCTTTTATAGCCGGCACAAACATCGATGCCGATGGCAACAGAGCCGACCGGGTTTCGTCGAGGACTACGTAGCCGTGCGGCGGCGACAGAAGGGGTGCAGAGCCGTTGAATTTCGCGAAGTCCAATGGCTCCAAAAACGTTGTGGTAAGATAACCTTTTGGTGAAAACCAGGAGGGGTGTGACAGGTAAACGTGCTACTTTAACCGGAACAGGGTTGATACTGCGGCGGAGTGGTCATAGAAGCCCGCACGAGAGCGAAAAGCAGTATGCGCATGAATGCGCGCTGAACCACCTGCATGATAAGAGTGAATGGATTAGCGGTCTGCGTTGGTACACAGCTTGTACGCAAAGCGGCACTTTTCTGGCTTCAGGGTGAGTCCGCAGATTTCGATTGCTTGAAGTACAGCTTACAGGCGCCGAATCTTTTCGTCGAAGTTTGAGGCAAACACAACGACGTCGTCCAATTACACAAGGCAAGTCTGCCACTGCAAGCCAGCCAGTACTGTATCCATGATACGTTTGAAAGTCGCAGGTGCCGAGCAAAGACCATAGAGCATGACCTTGAACTCAGAGAGGCCGTCAGGTGTTATGAAGGCAGTTTTTCTCGGCCTCTCTCGCCGACTTCGATCTGCCAGTTGCCGGTATTGAGGGACTTTATTCAGGCCGCGATAATCGACGCAAAAACGTAGAGTCCCATATTTCTTTTTCACTGGAACCACAGGAGACGCCCACGGACTCTTGGACGGCTGGATGATGTCGTCGCGTAAAATTTTGTCGACCTGCTTCTTTACGACCTCGCCTTCTCATGCCGAAATTCGATACAGGCTTTGACAAATTGGTCGGGCGCTGTCTTCTCTAATAATGCTATTTTTATCGACTGGAGTCTGTCGGATTTTTGACGACGACGAGAAGCAGCCCTGAATTGCAGGAGCAGGGCTTTGAGCTGGTCTTGCTTGTGCATAGCAAGGCTCGGATTGACGTCTAAATCTGGCTGGGCACCTCGATTCGTTGAAGCAGGTTCAGTAGCATACAAGAGGGCGAAAGCACTGCTGGCGTCCAAGAAGTCATCCACGTAGGCAACCGTCGTACGAATCTTGAGATGCCTGTATTCGTGGCTGAAATTCGTCTGAATTACACTCGCTTCGCCATACCGTAGCTCGGTTATACCTCTTGAGACGCAGAACTGATGGCTGAGAAGCAGGTGCTGGTCGCCCTCAATGATGTTTTTGAAGTCTGTGGATTCTTCTGCGCCGACGAAAATGATGATGCTTGAGAGAGGCGGAATGGTGACCAGCTCATGAATCAGATTCAAGGCATGGGGACCAATTTTTCTATCCGGCGGGATGGCATTGTCACCGGAAAGCGTTCTCGAATGAGATCGTAGGTCAATGGCATATCGCCATGCTGATTTAGGAAATCCATGCCTCGATTGACGTTCCCTCAACAATTCTGTAGGACCACAACGTTCGCCGAATAAGTCTCGTCGTCAATCATGACTCTCCCTTTCAGGCCCCAGCAGGCGTTACCAGGTGGCCTCCAGCTGTCTGGATTTAGGGTCCATTCCAAGAGGTCTTTACTTATTTCAGCTTGGCGGCGAACGGCCCACTGATGACGGAATAGTCGGCAGCAGTGTCGACGAAAGCGGTAACGTTGTAGCCCTCGATGAGAACGTCGAGCTCGTTAGTCAGTCGTCTGGCGTTGCCATTGGGTCGCGGCGTCGGATCACGGCTATTCCGCTGCTTCTACGTGGAGTCGTCACGTCTTCTTCCGGTCGTGAAGTTTCATCGTACGGGCACCCCTTCCAGCTTGCTGCATGCTCCTGACACTTCATCGAGGCGTCGTTGTCGGTGGTGGAGGATCTTCGTTATTTGGTCGTGCAGCAACCACACCTCCACCAGGAGCCGTTTAAGTGACCAGACGTCCCGATTTAGGTGGTTTTGCGGCTGGTGTGCCGCTGTGCCACCAACCTGCTTGCGGGATGGTGTTTTTGTCTCCCCTTTCGTCTCAAAGCCAACTCGCAGTCGCGGTAAGCCAGCCCGCCCACCAAACCCCTTTGCTATACAATGACATGGTTATACAGATGACACATATGGTTATACATATGACTTTGCTATGATCTGCTTTCTTTCTCTCTTGCTTTCTGTCCTCCATTCTTTCAGTTTTCCTTTCTCTTTCTATCTTTTTATCGTACTCTCGCCCATAGCAACGCAATCCGATGTTTCCCACATATGCTTGTTCAGCTATCGCGCCTTGGCAGCCAGTGGTTACGACGCCCGCCTTCGGGCTGTGGGTAGCCGGGTTCATTTCCCGCCTCGAAAATTTATTCGATTTTCCAGCGAGAGATGACACTGTCCTGCAGGGTTTTCGTCACGTGGCCGTATACTTCGATGACAATCTGGTAACTGGCACGGATGACAAGGACCACCTCAGCAACCTTGGCACGGTTTTCCAGCGATTGGAAGAAAGATGACTAAGGCTGCAATACAGCAAATGTAAATTTATGATGCATAGGGGTGGAGTACCTTGGTAAGATCATTGATGCTGAT
>JALIZH010028538.1:0-18294 GCA_030522465.1 Rhipicephalus appendiculatus | reverse complement strand
AAGTGAACGGTATCTATAAGCGCTAGTGCGGCGACTCCCTCAACAGCAACATCAGTAACGTTTTTCAGTGAAAATTGAGGCCTTGAGAATTGCGCAGAAGTTACAGTTCTTGCCTCCGGAACTGCACTGATTAGTTTCCCTCATCAGAAGGTAGACGAGGACGCATGGGCGATGGCCACAGGCGACGAGGAGATGGGAAATGACTACTTTCTCAGCCGCGATCCGGAGTCGGAGTGCCGCTGTACAGATGCAGATCTTGTGGCATGTTGTGGCGCGTAGTTAGGAGTTCCGAATGTGGCGTATGAAGGTGCTGGGCGGCGGCGGCAGACGCGCGCAATATGGTCAGCAATGCCACATACGAAGCACATAGGGCGGCTGTCATGGGTGCGCCACGCGTCTGATGGACGGAAGAAGGGTTGTGGGGGCCTATAAACTGGAGGCGAGGCGGGATGGGGTGCTGCCGATAAGGAGCCTGCATGCGGTGGGGGCCGCGCCACCACAGCTGCGTAGCTGAGAGGTGAAGAGGAAGGGGGCGGTGCATAGCCGGCACCCTTGATAGCGAGGATGGCATAGACGTGGACGGGTAGGGGGCCGGAACTGTAGGGAGGGCCTGGCAAATTTCGGTGCGTATGGCCTGCTCCAGTGTTCGAGGCAGACTTGCGGCGAGCACGTCGCTATCAGGCAGCAGGGAGAGCTGTCGGGTCACTTCCTCTCTGATAAAGTCTTTGATCTGGTTTGACAGTGTTCCCCTGGCGTACGTTGCCGTTTGCGACTGCTACTGCCGAGATCGAATCTGGTGGTGGGACATTTTGCCGCGCGATAGAACGCTGGCGGCACAATTCGTCAAAGTTCTTTAACAGGTTTACGAGCACTACCACAGGGGTTGGGCTTTTCGCCAGAAGCATCTGGAATGCGCCATCCTCTATACCCTTGAGAATGTGTCTGATCTCTTCTTCCGGCATAGAGAGGTTAAGCCGCCTGCAGAGGTCTGGCACATCCTCAGTGTAACTGGGAAATGTCACGCCAGGCTGCTGTGCTCGGTGGCGTAGATGCTGGTCAGCGCGGAGCTTGCGAACCTCTGGTCGGCCGAACGCTTCGGTCAATAGGGTCTTGACTGCTGACCAGTTTGCGATGTCGGATTCGTGGTTAGTGAACCAAAGTTTAGCGACAGCCAAGTAAAAGATCACGTAGGTGGGCTTAGAGTCGTCGTCCCACTTGTTACTGGCGCTTACGCGTTCATATAAGGAGCGCCAGTCTTCGATGTCGTACTCACCGCTTCCACTGAGGATGGGTGGGTCCGGTTGACGGGTAGCGCCGGGGCAGGGGAACGGGGCAGCCAGTGGGGCTGGTTGGGCAGGAACTGCGTCGGTCATGTTGCCCGGTGGTCTCCCTGGCAACCACTCACAACCACTGACATGCTTTCGGAGCAGCGTAAGCAGCCATGCATTGTCTTGTTGCTCGACTACCTTACCGTTCCATATGCTGTCCCTTGAATGAGAGTGCTACGCCGCCAAACAGTCCACTTTTCCGTGCAAGACAACGTTCTGTATTGCCGCAACTACACGCCAGATGGTCAGAAGTGGCTCCTTGCTCTCCCTAGTCATATGCGCTCTGACATCTGCGTGAATTTCCATGCACATCCCCACAGTGCTTATACCGGCGTCCTGAAAACCTACGCAACGCTGCGTCAGCGATATTACTAGCGAGCAATGTATCGCTTTGTGCAGAAATACGTTCAGCCTCGCATTACATGTGAACAAGGCAAGACACCTTCGCGACACCTTACTGGCACATTGCAGCCGCTCCCATGCTGGGCTCGCCCATCTGACCGCGTTGGTATCGACCTTTTGGCCCCCCTCCCGTATAGTGGTTCTGGAAACCGGTAGATTATTGTCGGCGTCAATCACCTGACGCGCTACCCTGAGACTGCAGCTCTCCTGGCAGCGACCACCCGCAAAGTTGCACTTCTCATTCTTCGCAACTTCGTTCTACGCCATGGTGCTCCGCGGGAACTACTCAGCGATAGGGGTCGCATGTTCCTGTCGGATGTCATCCGAGCCATCATCGCTGAATGCGATATCATTCACCGGAAATCAACCGCCTACCATCCACAGAGAAATGGTCTCACCGAGCGGTTCAACCGCATACTCGGCGACATGTTGTGGATGTATACCTCCTCCGACCACACAAAATGGGACACCGTACTGCCTTTTGTTACCTTCGCATACAACGTCGTGATTCAAGCGACTACCGGCTTCTCCCCGTTCTTTCTTTTGTAGGGCCGCGAGCCTTCTCCCCTACTGGACACAATACTCCCGTACTGACCTGATGCCTTTGCGTGCACTCAAATTTCTCAAGTCGCCCGATAAGCCAAAGACTGCCGTCAGTTGGCTCGTTTCCTGACTACTGAAGTTCAAGGTCGACAGGAGACGCGACATGACGACATTCATCACCCAGCTCCCATGTTTCCTGTGGGCTCCCTTCTTTGACTACGCGTACCGCTCCACGTCCCTGGCCTTTCCACTAAACTTCTGGCGTGGTACCATGGTCCGTACCGTGTCATTGATGCCACCTCACCGGTGAACTACATCGTCGAGCACCTCACACAATCGCCGGAGTTGCGCAGTCGAGGATGCGAGACCGTGCACGTCGACTGTCTCAAGCCCTACTACGACCCCGTCATTCTACCTACTCCCTGAGTCGCCAGGATGGCTACGCTTCACCCCGTGGGTATTTTAGTGGAGCAGATGCCGCAACGGGTATGCGCCCGTGAAAGAACGAGAAAAAGACCGCGCTATGATTGAGCGAGGGCCCGTGCCGTTTTTGCCAGCTTTCACTGCTTACCTGATGGTCTTCTTCGTTACGACCATAAACTCACTAAACCTCATCACATTATATATATATATATATATATATATATATATATATATATATATATATATATATATATATATATAGGAAGGAATTGTAAACTTAAGGGCTCGTTTTCTTTGTTAAACACAGTATTAATGAGAACTAACAGACAAAGATAACGAGGGTCTCGTTCTGGCAGACTTGATGCCTTCAGGTTGTATGCGAGGGATTACTAGTCAGCTGCCCTCTCGTAATAAGATCATGTACTACGTGACGCCTACAGGCAAGAAAGAGTGTTCCACACTCGCCGTAATGGCAACAGGCGGCGCTGACTGACGCTTCCACGTTTAAGTACATATATATACCCTATAAAGTGGACGGGGAGATGACCGCCACCGTAGCTCAGTGATAGAGCATCGGACGCATTATTCGAAGGTCGCAGGTTCGGATCCTGCCGGTGGCAAGTTATCTTTTCGTCCACTTTCCTTTCTTCACATTTACATTAAAATTACTTCTAATAGCTTCCCCTATATATATATATATATATATATATATATATATGTATATATATATATATATATATATATATATATATATATATATAGCTCAAAAATATATCAAGCACGTAGGAAAAATTGTTCTGGGAAGGACTGACGTTTCGGCCGCGGGACCGACGAAGGCCGGTCCCACGGCCAAAACGTCAGTCCTTCCCAGAACAATTTTTCCTGCGTGCTTGATATATTTATTGAACTGTTACTTCCGGGGGTCCTATGTTAGCCCTTCATTGGTTCAAATATATATATATATATATATATATATATATATTGTCGCGAGAGGAAACGACAAAGGGGTCGACACGGAACGAGCGGCTGTTTACTGTCCGCCACAGCAGCCACGAACTTCTTCCTTCTCCACCTCTAACCCCACAAGCGCGTGGCATTACCCTCTCCCCACAAAAAAAAAAGAAAAAAGAAAGAAAAGAGGCTTCGTCTCGATGCCGCAGTTTGAAACAAAAATGAAAACCGAGCCGTAAAAGTTAGTGACGACTGAAATAGCTAATGGGAAAATAAAAGAAACGAAAAAAAAAGAGACAGGATGGGCTTGAGGGCCGGCGGGGCACCACAAGTTTGTAACTTGCAGTCAGCGCGAAAAGTACGGCTTCATCCTGGAGACGTGAACCACATCAGATGAACGTCACAGATGAACCACATCAGATATATTTATTGAACTGTTACTTCCGGGGGTCCTATGTTAGCCCTTCATTGGTTCAAATATATATATATATATATATATATATATATATATATATATATATATATATATATATATATATATATATATATAACCCACGGCGAGTGTTTTTATAATTGCTCTCGCAATCAAAGGGAGGTCAACAAGAAAGTAGTGATGCAGAACTATCGATAGCGCTATCGATAGTAAGTTTCATAGTGCTATCGATACGATAAAATCAACCGCGCGACCTCAATGCAGCATAAGCTTGATTCTTTGAGTGTGTGGTAGTATATCGTGGAGCAGGAAAAGCATGCGGAAGGGCAAGAATGTTAACATGCTTCCGTTCCTTCAGCAGAAAAGATTGGCTAGCACATGATTACTAAGCTGAATAGTTCAGCTTTAGCAGAAAGGAAGCCGCTACATGTGGCGCAACTCCGTGGTTTTAAACTTATAGTGCATTTTGTGATTTCAAAATAAAAATAATATCAAGAGCTCAGTTTTTGATTGTAAGGTGTAATTGGTACTATACATTGCACTATCGATTATATTGACTGCTTATCGATAGTAGTACTATCGATAGTTTTGTTACACCATTGATAGCTTAAAAGAATTTATCGATATGGCCGATAGCCCATTTACCGATAGCTCTGCGTCACTACAAGAAAGAGTTTAAAACCAAGCTTTTATTATTAGCCGAATGATGTACTAGCACTATACACTAAAAAAATTACACCATCTCCCGCTAAAGGGAACCATGTGTCGATGCGAATCAGCGGGCGCTAACGCTTATGGCGAATTCCACTGGTCGAGCGGGAGCAAGTTTTCTTGCTCCGCGGCCGAGAATCCGCATTCCACTGGTAGATTCAGAGCAAGTTCACGTTTTCCACTGGTAGATTCAGAGCAACCCACTCCGCGACGGAGCGTTCCGCGTTGCTCCGTCTTGCAGAGGCGGATTTCGCCGGAACTCCGGCAAACGTGGTGCCATCATTTCCGGCACAGTCGGGCAACTCGGCTGCTTTCGGCGTTTTTAAGGCGGTGTCTGGTCACCCTGTGCACTTGTTTACATTGTGTAGTTTGACTCTGCTGAATGAGCGGTTTGCTTCTTGCTCTGAGCGATAGCGAGAGCACCAGTTCTGACAGTATTAGCAGCAGCGATGTCGACGAACCCAATGTGCTCTACGAGATGATGTTTAAAGAAATGTTCCCTGACCCGCTGTGCGCACGCCCTAAAATAATCGGCTACGTCGAAGAAGTTCAGGAGCCGCTTTACGTAACGTATGCCTAAGCAACTTCCGCAGCAACCTCACGCGGAGCATTCACGTGTTCCACTGGAAGATTTGGCTTGGTGCGATCCGAGTGCTCGCTCCAGGATTTCGGTGGCCGCTCCGGATCTCCCAGTGGAATTCGCCATTACACTAGCGGCGGCATTGACGCTGGCGCTCATCGCAGCGTTGCGCAGGCGCGAAACCTGAGGAGGCGCAAAGCACGCAGTGATAGACCGGTGTTTCCTACTGGAACATGCCAATCGCTGCTAATGGGCAATGAGAGACAGAAGACTCCGACGGGACACAGAGACCCGCAGTCCGCATTTAGTTAACGCACACGCTGCGAATTTTTATTGTTCAACAACGCACAGGAGAAATCTCCCACTGGCCCTACCTTGCAGGTCAAGATCCAGAGCCATATATACGGGGTGGCTAGTGAACGGTTGTGCAGCGCGAGCAGTCGGTTTTTAAATGCGAAGCATTTCTTGGCGAACTTCGGCGACTTTGAGCGATCTATCTATCTATCTATCTATCTATCTATCTATCTATCTATCTATCTATCTATCTATCTATCTATCTATCTATCTATCTATCTATCTATCTATCTATCTATCTATCTATCTATCTATCTATCTATCTATCTATCTATCTATCTATCTATCTATCTATGTAGCCGCCTACGACTTTGTGCTCTCCTGGCCGTATCCTTAATGGGATTTATACCACAATTTGTTTGGAATAACATGACTGTATGACAAACAGGGGTGACTGGTCATATCATGAAAATCATGTATAACTTGTCATGAAAACTATGATTTACACGCCATGGCCATAGTGCTCCTGAGGCTGTTTTCTTAACTTGATATATAAAAAAATTCGTACGATGAGACATTTCTGCATGATCAACACAAATGACAGGTGGTAATATGAAAATCATGACCTGCATGTCATGTACAACATGATTTACAGGCCACGCTCATGGCGCGCTGACGGCTGTTTCGCTACCTTGATACACACCAAATTTGGTATGGCGTGACGTGACTGTATGACGAACATAAATGCCAAGTGGCAATATGGAAATCATGACATGTCATGTGCAACATGACTTGCATGCCACGCTCATGACACTCTGGTGGCCGTTTCGCTAGCTTGATATACACCAAGTTTGGTATTGAGGGGACGTGACTGTATGACGAGCATAAATGACAGGTGGTAATATGAAAATCATGACCTGCATGTCATATACAACATGATTTACATGCCGTGCTCATGGTACTCATGTGGCCGTTTCGCTAGCTTGATATACACCAAATTTGGTATTCAGCGACGTGATTGTATGACGAGGATGAATGACAAGTGGTAATATGCAAATCATGACATGTCATGTGCAACATGACTTGCATGCCACGCTCATGACACTCTTGTGGCCATTTCGCCAGCTTGATATACACCAAATTTTTAAGGTGAAAGCCTTTAATGTCTCATGCTCACGTCCGCCCGTCCGTCCGGTCGTCCGTCCGTTTGTCCCTCCAGCCGTGCCCCTGGCAGAGTGCCAGGTGGGCGCCGGGGAGCTCAAAACGGACGCCGGTCGCGTTGGACTCTACAGCGCTCGCGCTTTGCTTGCGTAGCGTCGCTGTGCCCAGCGTCTATAATCATGCAGGGAGGGAGACGCGTGCATCACGTTCCATTCTGACCAACGCCGTCTCAGTGGGCGTTCGAGGAACACATTTTTGGAATTGACAGTGTCCGTGAATTTAAACGCTGGAACGCGGATGGCGTCTGCACGATGCGCAGAGCGCGAGAATACGAACGCATGCGAAACGGAGGCCGATTGGTCTCGCGTCTCGCTGCGATTCGATGTAAAAAATTTAAGCGAACATAAGTGGCAGGTGGTAACATGAAAATCTTGGCATGCATGTCATCTACAATGCCATTTACCTGACACTCAGATGGTGCGCTTGCGTCCAGTTCGCTAGCTTGATATACACCAAAATTTGTATTGCGTGATGTGACTGTATGACGAGCACAAATGACAGGTCCTGACATGTAAATAATGACATGCATATTATGTACAGCATGATTTTCTCCTTGCTGGCTGCTTCGCATCACATCGATTCCCACAGTGCGTAGGATCTGCCGGTTTTTTAAAGACGATAGTCTTTCTTGGGATACTTGAACGCAAAAATTTTGGTCTGTCTGTCTGTCTGTCTGTCTGTCTGTCTGTCTGTCTGTCTGTCTGTCTGACTGACTGTCTGTCGGTAACCCGATTCAGCTACTCGGCCAAAGTGTAACCACTTTCTGAACGCCCAGCCATCTTGAACTGGTGTATGCGTTCATACTTTTGAACATATTCTATCGAAATGCAAATACTACGCATACCTGGGGCGCAACATTAATATGTAAGTGTCAAGTCGTGTGTTCTTTTATTAGAAAATACATAGCTACGCTATTCTAAAGACCCTAGGCCCGTATTCACAAACCAACCTCATGCTTACCTCGAGTTTTCCTCATCGCTCTTAAGCCTTTATTGAGCTTGATGAACAAAGTAGGCTAATATTCATGAACTAATCGGGTTGTTATCTTTAACCCTGTCACCATTTCTGAGGCCTTATAACGCATGTAGAGAGTACAGAAACTTGAGGAAATGGTGAGGTAAGGCCGAGGTTGGTTTGTGAATACGGGCCCTAGTGTTTTTAGGCTGCGCTGAAAATGCCAGCCAGATGCGGCCAATTCAACGTAGAGTAGGCGCTGTCGGAGACAAGGCAAAACAGTACGGCCGGCACAAGACTATCGTCTTTCGACGACATTTGCAGCGAAGCACGCAGATACACGGCGAATTTTTTTCAACCAAGAAATTCGCTAGCAGACGCTGCCTGCGGCGGCGTCGCGAGGCGAGAGAGGGGGGAGCGTAGGAGAGGAGAGAGCGGGGGGACGTGCAAGCGCAGTGGGGGGTGTAGACGCCGCGGCGAGGCAAGCCTAGAGGAGAGAGGGGGGAGCGTAGGAGGGGAGATAGGGAGGGGACGCGCATGCGCAGTGAGGGTGTGGTCGCCGCGGGGAGGGACGCCTAGATGAGAGAGGGAGAGAGGAGGTTTTTTTATTTTTATTTTTTAAAGGGTTTGCGCATGCGCAGTAAGGGTGGTCAGGACGCGCACCACCACCACCACCACCACCGGATTGAACTTCGCCTTAAGCTGCTTCGCATCTAATAACATCGGGCAGATCTGCGCACTGTGGGAACCGACGTAATGCGAAGCAGTCGGCGAAGCGTTGCATATATCGCATTTTATTAGCGGCTAAGCAGCTTAGGGCCGAGGCTTGTCCGTCCGTTTGGCGTCCGTGCGCAAAGCACGGCAGAGTGTAAAAGGTTAACAAAAGGTTAACAAGAACGAAATTAACCAGAACAAAATAAAAGGCCCCAACACCGTAAAAGCATCGATATTTAAGCACCCATCAATCAAAGCATATGAAAGAACAAAAGGTTAAAAAGAACAAAACAAAACACTTTTAACCAGAACAAAATAAAAGGTCACAACACCGTAAGAACACCGACATTTAAGCACTGATCAATCAAAGCATGTGAAAAAAAACATGGCTGATCCCTCTGTCAAAGGAATCGGTATAACACGAAAGTGAAACGTGTATTCACATAACTAGTTCAGCGTTTATTGTGCATTGTTTCGCCACAAGGGAGAAGGAATGAATGCTGCAGCAACAAATTGTAATGTGACGTGAAGAACGGCAAGCAGCTCGAAACATGCAGCGCGCGCCTCAAGCATAAAGGACGCACGAAATGAGCATACACAAGATGAGCACGGACTAACTTCACAGCTCGACATCTAAAGCGCGCAGCTCTAACACAAAGAAAGACGCACGAAACGACCGCACAAGTATACACAGGACAAGCGCGAACAACTGTCACAATTGTTACTTCGTGTGTTACCAGCGCGCTCCTCTCGTAAACGCGGCCGCTGCGGCGAACGAAGCGACCTTCGTGCACTCTTTAACCACTGTAACTTCAAAGCAAACTTGCGGTGGAAACACAAGGCGTGCGAAGTGCCCGAATGCCCCTGATCAGGAGATAAGCGCGCGCGCACCAGCGACCACGCCCCGTGGAGGCGCACGCTCATCCCGGCGAGAACGCGACGACCTTTAGAGCGCGCGCTCCGTGACACCTTCGCGCCATCTCGCTAGTGATGACGAAAACTCGCTGAAGTCGAGGAGCTCTGAGGACCGCCAACGGTATATGGTGTGTATAAATAGCTTGCCGTTAGCCAGCTGAGGAACGTATGCTCCCGTAGCCGAGTGGTTTCGCGCCGCGCGCTGCGGAGCGAGAGGTCGACTGTTCGATGCCCGACGACGGAACTTTTTTCTTCTAATTTTTCTTTGATCTCATTATGTTAGTTTATATTTTACAACGTCATATCCGTGACGGAAATACGTCAGAGGAGCCGTGGTGGACCCCGGCATAAAACACTTTCGTGTTCAAAAAGTTTAACAATAGACTAATATCAATCATGATTGTGACAGAACAACATAAAACACCTATAAGCACAAACTTTTATACTAGTCGGCGACTTCAACGTATACATTATAGACCTTAGGAACTAGCTTTGTCCTCGACTCTCACTCGGCGCTGTCAAGGTATATAAAAAAACCGTTGCTATAGTCGAAACATGTGTGTGTATGTGAATAAAAAAATGCCCCCCACCTCCCCGAAGGGAATCGTGAGGAAATGCGAATGCATTTCGCGCGCGCTTCACTCCATTTATATATGGTGGTTGTGGTTCGAAGAAGGAAAAAAGCGCCAAATTTCTGCAGCCTGGCCGGGAGCACGGCGCAGCGCCTGTTTTTTTTTTCTTTGCATTTTCCTGCTTTTTTTTCTTCTTTATTTTTTAAAATTTTTTCTTAATTTTCTTTTGTTCTTTTTTCTTCTTTTTTTTATTTTTTAAAATTTTTTTTCATATATAGCTCCGCCGAGCTCCCGCGATGCGAGCGCCCTCACGCACCTGAGCGCGCTCCTCCTCTCCACTCACTATAACACCTGCCGAGGCCACCGCGGACAACGCCAACGCCGGATTCCTGACATAGCCCGACTAAGAAATGCATTCGCATTTAAAACTGGGGATGCGTAAAGCAAGCAGCGATGGAGCGGTGTTTCCTACTGGAACATACCAATCGCTGCTAATGTGCAATGAGAGACAGAAGACTCCGACTGGACACAGAGACTCGCAGTCCGCTTTTAGTTAAGGTGCACGCTGCGAATTTTTTATTGTTCAACAACGCACAGGAGAAATCTCCCACCGGCACCACCTTGGAGGTCAAGATCCATTGCCATATATACGGGGTGGCCAGTGAACGGTTGTGCAGCGCGAGCAGTCGGTTAGCAGACGTTGCTCGCTAGCAGACGCTAGTCTGCTAGCGAGCAGTTGAGCACTAGCAGTCAGCAGGCAGCGTCTGCTAGCAAACTCGCTAACAGACGCTGCCTGTGTCGGCGTCGCGAGTCGAGAGAGGGAGAGGGGGGAGCGTAGGAGAGGAGAGAGAGAGAGGGGGGCGCGCATGCGCAGTGGGAGTGTGGACGCTGCGGGCAGAGATGCCTAGAGAAGAGAGGGGGGGAGCGTAGGAGAGGAGAGAGAGGTGGGACGCGCATGCGCAGTGGGAGTGTGGACGGCGCGGACAGGGATGCCTAGAGGAGAGAGGGGGGAGCGTAGCAGGGGGAGAGAGGAGGGGAGGCGCATGCGCAGTGAGGGTGTGGTTGCCGCGGGGAGGGATGCCTAGAGGAGAGAGGGAGAGAGGAGGTTTTTTATTTTTTTGAAAGGGTTTGCGCATGCGCAGTATGGGTGGTCGCGCCGCACACCACCACCACCGGATTAAGCTTCGCCATAAGATGCTTCACATCTAACACCTGCCGGCGCGCACACCTCCTCAACCTATCCTCCTCCTCCTCCTCCTCCGCGGACAACGCCGCACAACGCCAACGCCGCACAACGCATACGCCGGATGCCTGACATAGCCCGACTATGAAATGCATTCGCATTTAAAAGAAGGTTTACAATAGACGAACTTCAATCATAATCGTGACGGAACAATATAAAACACGTACAAGCACAAACCCTTGATACTAGTCAGCGACTTCAACATAGACATTATTGACCTTAGGACCTAGGTTTGTCGCGACTCTTTATGTCACTTTGTCACTCAGTTGACATTATATGGGGCAACGCTCGGGTAAGGTACCGTTAACTCACCCATACGACACCTAGAGCTTCGCTCACTCGCCATGATTCACTCCGTCGAGAGGCGTGGATTTCTGAGGCAAATCAAATGCATTCATTACATGGCATATGCTTCGCTATAGCATGGTTGCCATGTATGCATGCACCTGAAGTCGGGTGTATTTTATGCAAATGAAATGTAAGTTCTTATTATGAAATGCATGGCCTGTCATTTATGGTCTTCACGCACTCACGTTATGACACACCAGTTTTGGTGTATGTCCAGAGAACGAAACAGGCGCGAGCGCCTCAAGACTGGGTCATGTAAGTCATACTGTACATCACATGCACGTCATGACTTTCATGTTGTGATCTAGTATTTATGTTGGGGACCAGTTTACGTCCCACCATACCAATTTTGTTATATATGTAGTTACCGGAACGACCACAGGAGCACGAAGTCGCAGGCGGCTTTATGGATGGATGGACGGACGGACGGACGGATAGATAGATAGATAGATAGATAGATAGATAGATAGATAGATAGATAGATAGATAGATAGATAGATAGATAGATAGATAGATAGATAGATAGATAGATACCATCAGTTTCCTTCTTTGGCATTTAAAAGAACCGTAATCTGATACGCTTACCTTTCCCGGGTTGGGCATGAGGAAGCACTGAAACGATGAAAAGCAAGAAGGGAGACGTTCCCGTAAGTCTTTGTTTTCTCGGTGCTGTCCTGTACTCGATGACATGAACTTTTTAGTAGATTCAGGCCGCCCGTGGCACCATAGGCGTTGTCATCTGGATACTGCCAGTCTCGAATAAGGAGCACAAGCCTCTGAAATGGATATCCTTTTGTGTCCTGTAGGGGGCAAAAAAGGTAAAAATTACTTAGAGATCCTTGCTGCATACCACACCCAAAGTACACAATGTATAAGACGAAAAAATGTGCAAATCACCAGTGTGTGCTACTGGGGAGGTGAAAGCCATTGACCAAGCTGTCGTTTCACTGGCCAAGTTGACGCTTCGAAATTTTAACAAGGACCCAATCCGGAAACGGTAAATCATCAAGCAATTATGTTTTATTTAACCAGCGTAAATTTCATTTGTAATATGATGCCTGGCCGTTCAAGCGTGTATTGTGCTGACCAATGCGTGCTTGAACTTTTCTCAAGTGCGCACTACGAACGCACCGTTACAAAAGCTTAAATTGTTCTAATATCTCTTAAGGAAGCAATATCTGGAAAATGGCAGGGCCACGCGGTGACCGTCGCGTTCTTTATTGCACAAAATTAGGCCGCTCCTGAAAGCTGTTCTTGAAGCTTCCTCCTAAAAGACGAGATTTGGAGGGAGCTGGGGATGTTCGTTGTATGTACTGGCATACGGGCTCGTACGCTTACTTTCCAGTGGCCGGGCTTTACTAACAAAAACCTTTATACGTGTTACCACAACCCGCTGTAGTGGCCTAGGTGTCAGGCCCGTAGCCAAGGGGGTGCCCTAGGGGCCAGGCTCCCCCTCCCCAAAATTCGGATGGAGGGGGTGTTCTACCGAGAATAAATAATGAAAATACGGGTTTTCAAAGCATTCAACAGGTGCCCCCCCCCTCCCCGCCGAAAAATATTTCTGCCTACGGGCCGGCTAAGGGTTATGGTGCTCGACTGCTGACCGGCAGGTCACGGTAGCGAATCTCGGCTGCGGCGGACACATTTCGATGAAGGCCAAGCGCTAGATTCCTGTGTGCTTAGATTTAGAAGTGTGATAAAGAAACCCAGGTGGCCTAAACTTACGCAGCCCTCCACAACGGCGTCTCTCAGAATCATATCGTGATTTTGGGATGTAAACCCAATGATCATCATCGTCGTCGTCGTCGTGTTACCACAGCACGGCGCAGGCTGCGTCGAGATCTGTGAAA
Organism: Rhipicephalus appendiculatus; assembly: GCA_030522465.1. Taxonomy (NCBI): domain Eukaryota; kingdom Metazoa; phylum Arthropoda; class Arachnida; order Ixodida; family Ixodidae; genus Rhipicephalus; species Rhipicephalus appendiculatus. The sequence continues at coordinate 4,812 of JALIZH010028538.1, read as the reverse complement.
ACCGTCATGATTGTTCCGATATCATTGCATGCATTACGAGAGTTGTTGAGTTTATTGTGGAATTACCGCAAGCACCACCGATAACGCAGAGATGTTATTCGGTTAAGTTGAGAACACGACGTACTTCACCAACGATCACAATATCAACCTTAAGAGCGTGAGTGTTTGGAGAACGAATGATCTACCAGGGCACACAGTAACCGGCAGATGTCATTTCACCTGCTAATTAAGCACAGACTCATCAACTGATTGTGCAAGGATTGACTCCGCGAGTTGACCAGGCCCCGCGAGCCGCTATAGCCGGTGCGGAACTGACGAGGAGCTGTACCCACATTAACCAAGCGGCCGTATTAAGGCGAAAGCCTTTAATGTCTCATGCTCACGTCCGTCCGGTGTCCGTCCGTCCGGCGTCCGTCTGTCCGTCTGTCCGTCCGTCCGCATGTCCGTCCGGATGTCCGTCTGTCCGTCCGTCCGTCCGGGATGTCCGTCCGGATGTCCGTCTGTCCGTCCGTCCGTCCGGATGTCCGTCCATCCGTCCGTCCGTCCATCCGTCCGTCCGTCCATCCGGTGTCCGTCCGTCCGTCCGTCCGTATGTCCGTCTGTCCGTCCGTCCGTCCGGATGTCCCGTCTGTCCGTCCGGATGTCCGTCCGTCCGTCCGTCCGGATGTCCGTCTGTCCGTCCGTCCGTCCGTCCGGATGTCTGTCTCTCCGTCCGTCCGTCCGTCTGTCCGTCCGGATGTCCGTCCGTCCGCCCGTTTGGATGTCCGTCCGTCCGTCCGTCCGGATGTCCGTCTGTCCATCCGGATGTCCGTCCGTCCGTCCGGATGCCCGTCCGTCCGTCCGTCCGTTTGGATGTCCGTCCGTCCGTCCGTCCGGATGTCCGTCTGTCCGTCCGGATGTCCGTCTGTCCATCCGTCCATCCGGATGTCTGTCCGGATGTCCGTCCGTGCGTCCGTTTGGATGTCCGTCCGTCCGTCCGGATGTCCGTCCGTCCGCCCGTTTGGATGTCCGTCCGTCCGGATGTCCGTCCGTCTGTCCGTCTGTCCGTCCGTCCGGATGTCCGCCTGTCCGTCCGGATGTCCGTCCGTCCATCCGTCCGGATGTCCGTCTGTCCGTCCGTCCATCCGTCTGTCCGTCCGTCGGTCTTTCCGTCCGTCTTTCCGTCAGTGGAATGGCCACATCGCTTTTCGCCGAACACACTTTGGAATGTACAAAGTGTCCTTCAATTTTTATATTAAAGCTGTTCCTCTATAGTGTTCCTCGGTTACTGGTCACGCTACTTCTAGATGTAAAAGAGCATACGTTAACGTTTCCCGTGAGGCCATACTTGACGCCCTCGAATCGGTTGGTCTTGGTGGTCGTGCGTATCTTTGGATCTGCAGTAGCTGTACATGTAATAGTTGTCTGGAGTTTTACGTCCCAAAACCACGACATGAATATGAGAGACGCCGTAGTGGAAGGTTCTGGAAATTTTGACCAGTTGGTGTTCTTTAGCGTGCACTGACATAGCACAGTACCCGGGCCTCTAGCTTTTCGCCTCCATCAAAACGCGGCCACGATGGCTGAAATCGGACCCGCGACTTTCGGGTCATTAGTCAAGCACCATAACCACTGCTCCGCCGCGGCGGACTACCTGCACATGAGATCATTCTTTGTGCAAACTAATGATGGGCCAACTTCTCACCACTACGCACACTGTGGCGTTCCTCACTATGGCGTCTTAAGCCTCACAGTATTCAACCTTGTGTCAATCGGCCTCTTGGAACTTAGACCAAGTTTGGTTAATATATCCATTGATGCCGATGACATGTTTGTTTGGATGAAAGGTGTAACACAGCCTCAGGCACCCGCGAAGCTCCAAAAAGCCGCGATTTCAATATCGGTGTACCTCAGTGACGCATACGCAAAGGCCTGTAGATTTGGTCTGAGACATACGCGTCGGTCGCGTTTACACGGGAGCCGATAACGGCATATACCATAGCCATCGATGGGCAAAATACTGGTGTATTACGGGAGCGCGGCAACGAATACAAAAGACACGATGAAGACAGGACATGCGCTGTACTCAGAACTAAACTTTTTGTTGAAAGAAACGCCTTTTATATGTGCCAGCGTCATCACACAAAAGAAAGTAAAGAAAAGAAAAAAACATGTTTGATCCCTCCGTCATAGGAATCGGTATAACGCGAAAGTGAAACGTGTCCTTACAGAAGTAGTCGAATGTTTACTGCACATTGATATAATAGAGCTTGCACAATGTCTATTGGTGTGTTGACAGTTATAGCACCCTTTAACATGGATGCATCCACGTTGACGCTTGATGGTACATCTGCATCCCGACGACTAACGTCTATGATGAATGATTAAAGAAACCCTTGTGGTCATAAATACTTGTTGTAGCTGTACGGTGAGAGCGGAGTCACAGCCAGAAGAGCGTCAATGATTGGGCGGCGAACTTGGGCTAAGGTCACCTACTCACGGCATCTTAGAGTTATTGAACAACGCTGCCCGACCAGAGGGAAACGCAACGCGCGTCGTGTCTTCCCCGTTGGCCGGCTGCGATTTTTCGCGGGGCGAGGGCGAGCTAGGAACATGGCTAGGGACGCGGAGTTACCACCATAGAGTTACGGCCACACGACGCACTCGCGCGTCGTACAGCTATTTTCCGGTATGGACGGATGCTACGAGTGTGGATGCTAGGGGTAAGCTCGCCACCTGGCAGTGTGTTAATGCGCCAGCAAAATTGCACGTTTACTATTCGAAATACGCCGAATGGGACGGACGCGGAGAAACAACGCTTTGAAGAAACTAATCGTGCATTTCACGGTCATAATGCATTACTTCTCTTAGAAAGAGCACTGTGACAGGACAGTGGTAGATATAAAAGGCTTTTTTTTAAGCCTCCAATGTATGCGACCGTGGCGCAGTGGATAGCGTGCCCGGCATCTCTTGTCGTGGACCTCGAGGTCGTACGTTCAACTCCCGTTGACGGAACTTTTTATCTTTGTCTTCTGATCATGCGTACTTTTTTCGACGTCATTTCCGTGACGGAAATACGTCACTCATATCTTGGTGGACCCTCGGCATAAAACACTTTCGTGTTAAAAACGATGACGATGCTGGCTGCATATAAAGACGTCTCTTTCAATAAAAATTTTAGTTGGGGAGTACAGTGCCTGTCCTTTCTTCATCTTGTCCTTTGTATTGGTTACCGCGCTGCCATAATACATCAGTATGAACCCAAACCAACTCACCCACCTGGCCGTTATTCTGCAATGGGCAAAATGTTTGTTATGCGGGGACGCACAGATTCTTAGGCGTCATCATCGATCGAAACCTTTGGTGGAGTCCCCATATGGCCGGTCTTAAGAAGCGCCTGACGTCCATCTCACATCTCTTCAAATTCATTGGAGGAAAAGCGTGGGGTACATCGGTGTAGGCTATGTTGCGATTATAGAGACTATTTGTCGGGTATCTGCGTTAGTCTCTACCGATACAGACGAACACTTGTAAAAGCAACATTTGTACCATAGAAAATGATCGGGGCCAGACACTCAGAGCTTTTCTCGGACTGCCACGCTCCATGTCAACAGCGGGGACCATTGCCATTGCAAAGGATCATCCTGCCATCATCCACATGACACTGGAGGTGCTTAAAACACACGTTAGACACCTTGCTCGCACCCCTGCCCACCACCCAGCCCCCTTTCAGAAGACCGCCGCGGAGCCTCTTTTCACACAAGAAGATTTCGGCTAAACGAGAGTGCCTTCCAACAGACTACATGCCTCCTGAGATAATCCTGACACCCCCATGGCATCTGGATCAGCCTAAACTCCGTCTTACAGTGCCAGCGATTCGTAAAGCTTTAAAGCAGCTGACTCTGCAGATTATGCGCTACGAATACCAAGACCCTGTTAAAATTTACACTTACGCTCGACCACTGTTGGAAGGTCTGCAGGAGCTCTTATCTTCCCAGCAAAAGCCGAAACATATCATTCTCGAACGTCCCACAGGACTACGTGTGCCGCGGCGAAGCTTGCTGCACTCCGCAGTGCACTTCGGAGAATTCAACGAGAGCAGCCACTAAAAAGGGGGCATATACACGGACTCGAAGTCAGCCCCTGCAGTGTCTGTCATCAGCTTTATTTCGTGGTACACAACGCCGACCAGTATTAAGAATAAGACATACCTATCAGGAATAAAACTCAATAGGCATGGCATAACTTTCCAGGGGCTTCCAGGCCACTGTTCTATCAACGACAACAAACATGCCAATAATTCTGCAAAAAATATTCATGAAAGTGACTGGCAGAAAAAAATTCTACTATCAAGAATCGATTCAGCATCAAAGATTCGCTCGCTCACGCATGATATGACACATCCAATGTGGAATACGTCCGCTTTTCTGCATAGCTGTCTTGACCGTCTGTATCCGTCTCTTCAATTTCAAATTCCATCCGCACCATCCCGATCCGAAACAACATCCTCTGCTGCCTCCAGCTTGGAGCGTCATTTATGAACAGCTTTGCTTACCGAACCGAAATGGCAGGCAGTGCTGCCTGGGATCAATGTGGCAGCGAAGAAGCCATTACATACATCATTTGTCATTGTACTCACTACAGCTCCCGGACACAACTGCTCTCAGAAACTTCAGCCCACCTCGATGACCAGCCGCTTTCCTAGCAATCAAATTTGGAGTGCTGGAATGTTCGAGCTTCTAAGCAGAAAGCGATGAAGGCCCTGCTGAAGTTTCTGCGGTCAACCGACCTCGCTAAGTGACTATAACACCCCCGTACAGGCTTGAGTGTGTG